>CAXASF010000345.1:0-64994 GCA_963971475.1 Chrysops caecutiens | reverse complement strand
AAAGCCTCACTAATAACAGCGAAAACCACTGAAATAACTGTGGCAATCTGCACAGCCTCACTAATACAGCGAAAACCACTAAAATAACAGTCACAATCTGCAAAGCCTCACTAATAACAGCGAAAACCAGTGAAATAACTGTGGCAATCTGCACAACCTCAATAATAACAGCGAAAACCACTGAAATAACAGTCACAATCTGCAAAGCCTCACTAATAAACAGCGAAAACCACTGAAATAACTGTGGCAATCTGCACAACCTCACTAATAACAGCGAAAACCACTGAAATAACAGTCACAATCTGCAAAGCCTCACTAATAACAGCGAAAACCACTGAAATAACAGTCACAATCTGCAAAGCCTCACTAATAACAGCGAAAACCACTGAAATAACTGTGGCAATCTGCACAACCTCACTAATAACAGCGAAAACCACTAAAATAACAGTCACAATCTGCAAAGCCTCACTAATAACAGCGAAATCCACTGAAAATAACGTGGCAATCTGCACAACCTCACTAATAACAGCGAAAACCACTAAAATAACAGTCACTAATCTGTAAAGCCTCACTAATAACAGCGAAAACCACTGAAATAACTGTGGCAATCTGCACAACCTCACTAATAACAGCGAAAACCACTGAAATAACAGTCACAATCTGCAAAGCCTCACTTATAACAGCGAAAACCAGTGAAATAACTGTGGCAATCTGCACAACCTCACTAATAACAGCGAAAACCACTGAAATAACAGTCACAATCTGAAAAGCCTCACTAATAACGGCGTAAACCACTGAAATAACTGTGGCAATCTGCACAACCTCACTAATAACAGCGAAAACCACTAAAATAACAGTCACAATCTGCAAAGCCTCACTAATAACAGCGAAAACCACTGAAATAACTGTGGCAATCTGCACAACTCACTAATAACAGCGAAACCACTAAAATAACAGTCACAATCTGCAAAGCCTCACTAATAACAGCAAAAACCACTGAAATAACTGTGGCAATCTGCACAACCTCACTAATAACAGCGAAAACCACTGAAATAACAGCCACAATCTGCAAAGCCTCACTTATAACAGCGAAAACCAGTGAAATAACTATGGCAATCTGCACAACCTCACTAATAACAGCGAAAACCACTGAAATAACAGTCACAATCTGAAAGCCTCACTAATAACAGCGAAAACCACTGAAATACTGTGGCAATCTGCACAACCTCACTAATAACAGCGAAAACCACTGAAATAACAGTCACAATCTGCAAAGCCTCACTAATAACAGCGAAAACCACTGAAATAACTGTGGCAATCTGCACAACCTCACTAATAACAGCGAAAACCACTGAAATAACAGTCACAATCTGTAAAGCCTCACTAATAACAGCGAAAACCACTGAAATAACTGTGGCAATCTGCACACCTCACTAATAACAGCGAAAACCACTGAAATAACAGTCACAATCTGCAAAGCCTCACTAATAACAGCGAAAACCAATGAAATAACTGTGGCAATCTGCACAACCTCACTAATAACAGCGAAAACCACTGAAATAACAGTCACAATCTGCAAAGCCTCACTAATAACAGCGAAAACCACTGAAATAACTGTGGCAATCTGCACAACCTCACTAATAACAGCGAAAACCACTGAAATAACAGTCACAATCTGCAAAGCCTCACTAATAACAGCGAAAACCACTGAAATAACAGTCACAATCTGCAAAGCCTCACTAATAACAGCGAAAACCACTGAAATAACTGTGGCAATCTGCACAACCTCACTAATAACAGCGAAAACCACTAAAATAACAGTCACAATCTGCAAAGCCTCACTAATAACAGCGAAAACCACTGAAATAACTGTGGCAATCTGCACAACCTCACTAATAACAGCGAAAACCACTGAAATAACAGTGACAATCTGCAAAGCCTCACTAATACAGCGAAAACCAGTGAAATAACTGTGGCAATCTGCACAACCTCACTAATAACAGCGAAAACCACTGAAATAACAGTCACAATCTGCAAAGCCTCACTAATAACAGCGAAAACCACTGAAATAACTGTGGCAATCTGCACAACCTCACTAATAACAGCGAAAACCACTGAAATAACAGTCACAATCTGCAAAGCCTCACTAATAACAGCGGAAAACCACTGAAATAACTGTGGCAATCTGCACAACCTCACTAATAACAGCGAAAACCACTGAAATAACAGTCACAATCTGCAAAGCCTCACTAATAACAGCGAAAACCACTGAAATACTGTGGCAATCTGCACAACCTCACTAATAACAGCGAAAACACTAAAATAACAGTCACAATCTGCAAAGCCTCACTAATAACAGCGAATACCACTGAAATAACTGTGGCAATCTGCACAACCTCACTAATAACAGCGAAAACCACTGAAATAACAGTCACAATCTGCAAAGCCTCACTAATAACAGCGAAAACCGCTGAAATAACTGTGGCAATCTGCACAACCTCACTAATAACAGCGAAAACCACTAAAATAACAGTCACAATCTGCCAAAGCCTCACTAATAACAGCGAAAACCACTGAAATAACTGTGGCAATTCTGCACAACCTCACTAATAACAGCGAAAACCACTAAAATAACAGTCACAATCTGCAAAGCCTCACTAATAACAGCGAAAACCACTGAAATAACTGTGGCAATCTGCACAACCTCACTAATAACAGCGAGAACCACTGAAATAACAGTCACAATCTGCAAGCCTCACTAATAACAGCGAAAACCACTGAAATAACTGTGGCAATCTGCACAACCTCACTCATAACAGCGAAACCACTGAAATAACAGTCACAATCTGCAAAGCCTCACTAATAACAGCGAAAACCAGTGAAATAACTGTGGCAATCTGCACAACCTCACTAATAACAGCGAAAACCACTGAAATAACAGTCACAATCTGCAAAGCCTCACTAATAACAGCGAAAACCACTGAAATAACTGTGGCAATCTGCACAACCTCACTAATAACAGCGAAAACCACTAAATAACAGTCACAATCTGCAAAGCCTCACTAATAACAGCGAAAACACTGAAATAACTGTGGCAATCTGCACAACCTCACTAATAACAGCGAAAACCACTAAAATAACAGTCACAATCTGCAAAGCCTCACTAATAACAGCGAAAACCACTGAAATAACTGTGGCAATCTGCACAACCTCACTAATAACAGCGAAAACCACTAAATAACAGTCACAATCTGCAAAAGCCTCACTTATAACAGCGAAAACCACTGAAATAACTGTGGCAATCTGCACAACCTCACTAATAACAGCGAAACCACTGAATAACAGTCACAATCTGCAAAGCCTCACTAATAACAGCGAAAACCACTGAAATAACTGTGGCAATCTGCACAACCTCACTAATAACAGCGAAAACCACTGAAATAACAGTCACAATCTGCAAAGCCTCACTGTAACAGCGAAAACCAGTGAAATAACTGTGGCAATCTGCACAACCTCACTAATAACAGCGAAAACCACTGAAATAACAGTCACAATCTGCAAAGCCTCACTAATAACAGCGAAAACCACTGAAATAACTGTGGCAATCTGCACAACCTCACTAATAACAGCGAAAACCACTGAAATAACAGTCACAATCTGCAAAGCCTCACTAATAACAGCGAAAACCCACTGAAATAACTGTGGCAATCTGCACAACCTCACTAATAACAGCGAAAACCACTGAAATAACAGTCACAATCTGCAAAGCCTCACTTATAACAGCGAAAACCAGTGAAATAACTGTGGCAATCTGCACAACCTCACTAATAACAGCGAAAACCACTGAAATAACAGTCACAATCTGCAAAGCCTCACTAATAACAGCGAAAACCACTGAAATAACTGTGGCAATCTGCACAACCTCACTAATAACAGCGAAAACACTGAAATAACAGTCACAATCTGCAAAGCCTCACTAATAACAGCGAAAACCACTGAAATAACTGTGGCAATCTGCACAACCTCACTAATAACAGCGAAAACCACTGAAATAACAGTCACAATCTGCAAAGCCTCACTTATAACAGCGAAAACCAGTGAAATAACTGTGGCAATCTGCACAACCTCACTAATAACAGCGAAAACCACTGAAATAACAGTCACAATCTGCAAAGCCTCACTAATACCAGCGAAAACCACTGAAATAAACTGTGGCAATCTGCACAACCTCACTAATAACAGCGAAAACCACTGAAATAACAGTCACAATCTGCAAAGCCTCACTAATAACAGCGAAAACCAGTGAAATAACTGTGCAATCTGCACAACCTCACTAATAACAGCGAAAACCACTGAAATAACAGTCACAATCTGCAAAGCCCTCACTAATAACAGCGAAACCACTGAAATAACTGTGGCAATCTGCACAACCTCACTAATAACAGCGAAAACCACTGAAATAACATGTCACAATCTGCAAAGCCTCACTAATAACAGCGAAACCACTGAAATAACTGTGGCAATCTGCACAACCTCACTAATAACAGCGAAAACCACTGAAATAACAGTCACAATCTGCAAAGCCTCACTAATAACAGCGAAAACCACTGAAATAACTGTGGCAATCTGCACAACCTCACTAATAACAGCGAAAACCACTAAAATAACAGTCACAATCTGGCAAAGCCTCACTAATAACAGCGAAAACCACTGAAATAACTGTGGCAATCTGCACAACCTCAGTAATAACAGCGAAACCACTGAAATAACAGTCACAATCTGCAAAGCCTCACTAATAACAGCGAAAACCACTGGAATAACTGTGGCAATCTGCACAACCTCACTAATAACAGCGAAAACCACTAAAATAACAGTCACAATCTGCAAAGCCTCACTAATAACAGCGAAAACCACTGAAATAACTGTGGCAATCTGCACAGCCGCACTAATAACAGCGAAAACCACTAAAATAACAGTCACAATCTGCAAAGCCTCACTAATAACAGCGAAAACCACTGAAATAACTGTGGCAATCTGCACAACCTCACTAATAACAGCGAAAACCACTGAAATAACAGTCACAATCTGCAAAGCCTCACTAATAACAGCGAAAACCACTGAAATAACTGTGGCAATCTGCACAACCTCACTAATAACAGCGAAAACCACTGAAATAACAGTCACAATCTGCAAAGCCTCACTAATAACAGCGAAAACCACTGAAATAACAGTCACAATCTGCAAAAGGCCTCACTAATAACAGCGAAAACCACTGAAATAACTGTGGCAATCTGCACAACCTCACTAATAACATCGAAAACCACTAAATAACAGTCACAATCTGCAAAGCCTCACTAATAACAGCGAAAACCACTGAAATAACTGTGGCAATCTGCACAACCTCACTAATAACAGCGAAAACCACTAAAATAACAGTCACAATCTGCAAAGCCTCACTAATAACAGCGAAAACCACTGAAATAACTGTGGCAATCTGCACAACCTCACTAATAACAGCGAAACCACTGAAATAACAGTCACAATCTGCAAAGCCCTCACTTATAACAGCGAAAACCAGTGAAATAACTGTGGCAATCTGCACAACCCTCACTAATAACAGCGAAAACCACTGAAATAACAGTCACAATCTGCAAAGCCTCACTAATAACGGCGAAAACCACTGAAATAACTGTGGCAATCTGCACAACGCCTCACTAATAACAGCGAAAACCACTAAAATAACAGTCACAATCTGCAAAGCCTCACTAATAACAGCGAAAACCACTGAAAATAACTGTGGCAATCTGCACAACCTCACTAATAACAGCGAAAAACCACTAAAATAACAGTCACAATCTGCAAAGCCTCACTAATAACAGCGAAAACCACTGAAATAACTGTGGCAATCTGCACAACCTCACTAATAACAGCGAAACCACTGAAATAACAGCCACAATCTGCAAAGCCTCACTTATAACAGCGAAGAACCACTGAAATAACAGTCACAATCTGCAAAGCCTCACTAATAACAGCGAAACCACTGAAATAACTGTGGCAATCTGCACAACCTCACTAATAACATCGAAAACCACTAAAATAACAGTCACAATCTGCAAAGCCTCACTAATAACAGCGAAAACCACTGAAATAACTGTGGCAATCTGCACAACCTCACTAATAACAGCGAAAACCACTAAAATAACAGTCACAATCTGTAAAGCCTCACTAATAACAGCGAAAACCACTGAAATAACTGTGGCAATCTGCACAACCTCACTAATAACAGCGAAAACCACTGAAATAACAGTCACAATCTGCAAAGCCTCACTTATAACAGCGAAAACCAGTGAAATAACTGTGGCAATCTGCACAACCTCACTAATAACAGCGAAAACCACTGAAATAACAGTCACAATCTGCAAAGCCTCACTAATAACGGCGAAAACCACTGAAATAACTGTGGCAATCTGCACAACCTCACTAATAACAGCGAAAACCACTAAAATAAACAGTCACAATCTGCAAAGCCTCACTAATAACAGCGAAAACCACTGAAATAACTGTGGCAATCTGCACAACCTCACTAATAACAGCGAAAACCACTAAAATAACAGTCACAATCTGCAAAGCCTCACTAATAACAGCAAAAAACCACTGAAATAACTGTGGCAATCTGCACAACCTCACTAATAACAGCGAAAACCACTGAAATAACAGCACAATCTGCAAAGCCTCACTTATAACAGCGAAAACCAGTGAAATAACTGTGGCAATCTGCACAACCTCACTAATAACAGCGAAAACCACTGAAATAACAGTCACAATCTGCAAAGCCTCACTAATAACAGCGAAAACCACTGAAATAACTGTGGCAATCTGCACAACCTCACTAATAACAGCGAAAACCACTGAAATAACAGTCACAATCTGCAAAGCCTCACTAATAACAGCGAAAACCACTGAAATAACTGTGGCAATCTGCACAACCTCACTAATAACAGCGAAAACCACTGAAATAACAGTCACAATCTGTAAAGCCTCACTAATAACAGCGAAAACCACTGAAATAAATTGTGGCAATCTGCACAACCTCACTAATAACAGCGAAAACCACTGAAATAACAGTCACAATCTGCAAAGCCTCACTAATAACAGCGAAAACCACTGAAATAACTGTGGCAATCTGCACAACCTCACTAATAACAGCGAAAACCACTGAAATAACAGTCACAATCTGCAAAGCCTCACTAATAAAGCGAAAACCACTGAAATAACTGTGGCAATCTGCACAACCTCACTAATAACAGCGAAAACCACTGAAATAACAGTCACAATCTGCAAAGCCTCACTTATAACAGCGAAAACCAGTGAAATAACTGTGGCAATCTGCACAACCTCACTAATAACAGCGAAAACCACTGAATAACAGTCACAATCTGCAAAGCCTCACTAATAACAGCGAAAACCACTGAAATAACAGTCACAATCTGCAAAGCCTCACTAATAACAGCGAAAACCACTGAAATAACTGTGGCAATCTGCACAACCTCACTAATAACAGCGAAACCACTAAAATAACAGTCACAATCTGCAAAGCCTCACTAATAACAGCGAAAACCACTGAAATAACTGTGGCAATCTGCACAACCTCACTAATAACAGCGAAAACCACTAAATAACAGTCACAATCTGTAAAGCCTCACTAATAACAGCGAAAACCACTGAAATAACTGTGGCAATCTGCACAACCTCACTAATAACAGCGAAAACCACTGAAATAACAGTTACAATCTGCAAAGCCTCAGTTATAACAGCGAAAACCACTGAAATAACTGTGGCAATCTGCACAACCTCACTAATAACAGCGAAAACCACTGAAATAACAGCCACAATCTGCAAAGCCTCACTTATAACAGCGAAAACCAGTGAAATAACTGTGGCAATCTGCACAACCTCACTAATAACAGCGAAAACCACTGAAATAACAGTCACAATCTGCAAAGCCTCACTAATAACAGCGAAAACCACTGAAATAACTGTGGAAATCTGCACAACCTCACTAATAACAGCGAAAACCACTGAAATAACAGTCACAATCTGCAAAGCCTCACTAATAACAGCGAAAACCACTGAAATAACTGTGGCAATCTGCACAACCTCACTAATAACAGCGAAAACCACTGAAATAACAGTCACAATCTGTAAAGCCTCACTAATAACAGCGAAAACCACTGAAATAACTGTGGCAATCTGCCACACCTCACTAATAACAGCGAAAACCACTGAAATAACAGTCACAATCTGCAAAGCCTCACTAATAACAGCGAAAACCACTGAAATAACTGTGGCAATCTGCACAACCTCACTAATAACAGCGAAAACCACTGAATAACAGTCACAATCTGCAAAGGCCTCACTAATAACAGCGAAAAACCACTGAAATAACTGTGGCAATCTGCACAACCTCACTAATAACAGCGAAAACCACTGAAATAACAGTCACAATCTGCAAAGCCTCACTTATAACAGCGAAAACCAGTGAAATAACTGTGGCAATCTGCACAAACCTCACTAATAACAGCGAAAACCACTGAAATAACAGTCACAATCTGCAAAGCCTCACTAATAAACAGCGAAAACCACTGAAATAACAGTCACAATCTGCAAAGCCTCACTAATAACAGCGAAAACCACTGAAATAACTGTGGCAATCTGCACAACCTCACTAATAACAGCGAAAACCACTAAAATAACAGTCACAATCTGCAAAGCCTCACTAATAACAGCGAAAACCACTGAAATAACTGTGGCAATCTGCACAACCTCACTAATAACAGCGAAAACCACTAAATAACAGTCACAATCTGTAAAGCCTCACTAATAACAGCGAAAACCACTGAAATAACTGTGGCAATCTGCACAACCTCACTATAACAGCGAAAACCACTGAAATAACAGTCACAATCTGCAAAGCCTCACTTATAACAGCGAAAACCACTGAAATAACTGTGGCAATCTGCACAACCTCACTAATACAGCGAAAACCACTAAAATACAGTCACAATCTGCAAAGCCTCACTAATAACAGCGAAAACCACTGAAATAACTGTGGCAATCTGCACAACCTCACTAATAACAGCGAAAACCACTGAAATAACAGTCACAATCTGCAAAGCTCACTAATAACAGCGAAAACCACTGAAAATAACTGTGGCAATCTGCACAACCTCACTAATACAGCGAAAACCACTGAAATAACAGCCACAATCTGCAAAGCCTCACTTATAACAGCGAAAACCAGTGAAATAACTGTGGCAATCTGCACAAGCCTCACTAATAACAGCGAAAACCACTGAAATAACAGTCACAATCTGCAAAGCTCACTAATAACAGCGAAACCACTGAAATAACAGTCACAATCTGCAAAGCCTCACTAATAACAGCGAAAACCACTGAAATAACTGTGGCAATCTGCACAACCTCACTAATAACAGCGAAAACCACTAAAATAACAGTCACAATCTGCAAAGCCTCACTAATAACAGCGAAAACCACTGAAATAACTGTGGCAATCTGCACAACCTCACTAATAACAGCGAAAACCACTAAAATAACAGTCACAATCTGTAAAGCCTCACTAATAACAGCGAAAACCACTGAAATAACTGTGGCAATCTGCACAACCTCACTAATAACAGCGAAAACCACTGAAATAACAGTTACAATCTGCAAAGCCTCACTTATAACAGCGAAAACCACTGAAATAACTGTGGCAATCTGCACAACCTCACTAATAACAGCGAAAACCACTGAAATAACAGCCACAATCTGCAAAGCCTCACTTATAACAGCGAAAACCAGTGAAATAACTGTGGCAATCTGCACAACCTCACTAATAACAGCGAAAACCACTGAAATAACAGTCACAATCTGCAAAGCCTCACTAATAACAGCGAAAACCACTGAAATAACTGTGGAAATCTGCACAACCTCACTAATAACAGCGAAAACCACTGAAATAACAGTCACAATCTGCAAAGCCTCACTAATAACAGCGAAAACCACTGAAATAACTGTGGCAATCTGCACAACCTCACTAATAACAGCGAAAACCACTGAAATAACAGTCACAATCTGTAAAGCCTCACTAATAACAGCGAAAACCACTGAAATAACTGTGGCAATCTGCACAACCTCACTAATAACAGCGAAAACCACTGAAATAACAGTCACAATCTGCAAAGCCTCACTAATAACAGCGAAAACCACTGAAATAACTGTGGCAATCTGCACAACCTCACTAATAACAGCGAAAACCACTGAAATAACAGTCACAATCTGCAAAGCCTCACTAATAACAGCGAAAACCACTGAAATAACTGTGGCAATCTGCACAACCTCACTAATAACAGCGAAAACCACTGAAATAACAGTCACAATCTGCAAAGCCTCACTTATAACAGCGAAAACCAGTGAAATAACTGTGGCAATCTGCACAACCTCACTAATAACAGCGAAAACCACTGAAATAACAGTCACAATCTGCAAAGCCTCACTAATAACAGCGAAAACCACTGAAATAACAGTCACAATCTGCAAAGCCTCACTAATAACAGCGAAAACCACTGAAATAACTGTGGCAATCTGCACAACCTCACTAATAACAGCGAAAACCACTAAAATAACAGTCACAATCTGCAAAGCCTCACTAATAACAGCGAAAACCACTGAAATAACTGTGGCAATCTGCACAACCTCACTAATAACAGCGAAAACCACTAAAATAACAGTCACAATCTGTAAAGCCTCACTAATAACAGCGAAAACCACTGAAATAACTGTGGCAATCTGCACAACCTCACTAATAACAGCGAAAACCACTGAAATAACAGTCACAATCTGCAAAGCCTCACTTATAACAGCGAAAACCACTGAAATAACTGTGGCAATCTGCACAACCTCACTAATAACAGCGAAAACCACTAAAATAACAGTCACAATCTGCAAAGCCTCACTAATAACAGCGAAAACCACTGAAATAACTGTGGCAATCTGCACAACCTCACTAATAACAGCGAAAACCACTGAAATAACAGTCACAATCTGCAAAGCCTCACTAATAACAGCGAAAACCACTGAAATAACTGTGGCAATCTGCACAACCTCACTAATAACAGCGAAAACCACTGAAATAACAGCCACAATCTGCAAAGCCTCACTTATAACAGCGAAAACCAGTGAAATAACTGTGGCAATCTGCACAACCTCACTAATAACAGCGAAAACCACTGAAATAACAGTCACAATCTGCAAAGCCTCACTAATAACAGCGAAAACCACTGAAATAACTGTGGCAATCTGCACAACCTCACTAATAACAGCGAAAACCACTGAAATAACAGTCACAATCTGCAAAGCCTCACTAATAACAGCGAAAACCACTGAAATAACTGTGGCAATCTGCACAACCTCACTAATAACAGCGAAAACCACTGAAATAACAGTCACAATCTGCAAAGCCTCACTAATAACAGCGAAAACCACTGAAATAACTGTGGCAATCTGCACAACCTCACTAATAACAGCGAAAACCACTGAAATAACAGTCACAATCTGCAAAGCCTCACTAATAACAGCGAAAACCACTGAAATAACTGTGGCAATCTGCACAACCTCACTAATAACAGCGAAAACCACTGAAATAACAGTCACAATCTGCAAAGCCTCACTAATAACAGCGAAAACCACTGAAATAACTGTGGCAATCTGCACAACCTCACTAATAACAGCGAAAACCACTGAAATAACAGTCACAATCTGCAAAGCCTCACTAATAACAGCGAAAACCACTGAAATAACTGTGGCAATCTGCACAACCTCACTAATAACAGCGAAAACCACTGAAATAACAGTCACAATCTGCAAAGCCTCACTAATAACAGCGAAAACCACTGAAATAACAGTCACAATCTGCAAAGCCTCACTAATAACAGCGAAAACCACTGAAATAACTGTGGCAATCTGCACAACCTCACTAATAACAGCGAAAACCACTGAAAATAACAGTCACAATCTGCAAAGCCTCACTAATAACAGCGAAAACCACTGAAATAACTGTGGCAATCTGCACAACCTCACTAATAACAGCGAAAACCACTAAAATAACAGTCACAATCTGTAAAGCCTGACTAATAACAGCGAAAACCACTGAAATAACTGTGGCAATCTGCACAACCTCACTAATAACAGCGAAAACCACTGAAATAACAGTCACAATCTGCAAAGCCTCACTTATAACAGCGAAAACCAGTGAAATAACTGTGGCAATCTGCACAACCTCACTAATAACAGCGAAAACCACTGAAATAACAGTCACAATCTGCAAAGCCTCACTAATAACGGCGAAAACCACTGAAATAACTGTGGCAATCTGCACAACCTCACTAATAACAGCGAAAACCACTAAAATAACAGTCACAATCTGCAAAGCCTCACTAATAACAGCGAAAACCACTGAAATAACTGTGGCAATCTGCACAACCTCACTAATAACAGCGAAAACCACTAAAATAACAGTCACAATCTGCAAAGCCTCACTAATAACAGCAAAAACCACTGAAATAACTGTGGCAATCTGCACAACCTCACTAATAACAGCGAAAACCACTGAAATAACAGCCACAATCTGCAAAGCCTCATTTATAACAGCGAAAACCAGTGAAATAACTGTGGCAATCTGCACAACCAAACTAATAACAGTGAAAACCACTGAAATAACAGTCACAATCTGCAAAGCCTCACTAATAACAGCGAAAACCACTGAAATAACTGTGGCAATCTGCACAACCTCACTAATAACAGCGAAAACCACTGAAATAACAGTCACAATCTGCAAAGCCTCACTAATAACAGCGAAAACCACTGAAATAACTGTGGCAATCTGCACAACCTCACTAATAACAGCGAAAACCACTGAAATAACAGTCACAATCTGCAAAGCCTCACTTATAACAGCGAAAACCAGTGAAATAACTGTGGCAATCTGCACAACCTCGCTAATAACAGCGAAAACCACTGAAATAACAGTCACAATCTGCAAAGCCTCACTAATAACAGCGAAAACCACTGAAATAACAGTCACAATCTGCAAAGCCTCACTAATAACAGCGAAAACCACTGAAATAACTGTGGCAATCTGCACAACCTCACTAATAACAGCGAAAACCACTAAAATAACAGTCACAATCTGCAAAGCCTCACTAATAACAGCGAAAACCACTGAAATAACTGTGGCAATCTGCACAACCTCACTAATAACAGCGAAAACCACTAAAATAACAGTCACAATCTGTAAAGCCTCACTAATAACAGTGAAAACCACTGAAATAACTGTGGCAATCTGCACAACCTCACTAATAACAGCGAAAACCACTGAAATAACAGTCACAATCTGCAAAGCCTCACTTATAACAGCGAAAACCAGTGAAATAACTGTGGCAATCTGCACAACCTCACTAATAACAGCGAAAACCACTGAAATAACAGTCACAATCTGCAAAGCCTCACTAATAACAGCGAAAACCACTGAAATAACTGTGGCAATCTGCACAACCTCACTAATAACAGCGAAAACCACTAAAATAACAGTCACAATCTGCAAAGCCTCACTAATAACAGCGAAAACCACTGAAATAACTGTGGCAATCTGCACAACCTCACTAATAACAGCGAAAACCACTAAAATAACAGTCACAATCTGCAAAGCCTCACTAATAACAGCAAAAACCACTGAAATAACTGTGGCAATCTGCACAACCTCACTAATAACAGCGAAAACCACTGAAATAACAGCCACAATCTGCAAAGCCTCACTTATAACAGCGAAAACCAGTGAAATAACTGTGGCAATCTGCACAACCTCACTAATAACAGCGAAAACCACTGAAATAACAGTCACAATCTGCAAAGCCTCACTAATAACAGCGAAAACCACTGAAATAACTGTGGCAATCTGCACAACCTCACTAATAACAGCGAAAACCACTGAAATAACAGTCACAATCTGCAAAGCCTCACTAATAACAGCAAAAACCACTGAAATAACTGTGGCAATCTGCACAACCTCACTAATAACAGCGAAAACCACTGAAATAACAGTCACAATCTGTAAAGCCTCACTAATAACAGCGAAAACCACTGAAATAACAGTCACAATCTGCAAAGCCTCACTAATAACAGCGAAAACCACTGAAATAACTGTGGCGATCTGCACAACCTCACTAATAACAGCGAAAACCACTGAAATAACAGTCACAATCTGCAAAGCCTCACTAATAACAGCGAAAACCACTGAAATAACTGTGGCAATCTGCACAACCTCACTAATAACAGCGAAAACCACTGAAATAACAGTCACAATCTGCAAAGCCTCACTTATAACAGCGAAAACCAGTGAAATAACTGTGGCAATCTGCACAACCTCACTAATAACAGCGAAAACCACTGAAATAACAGTCACAATCTGCAAAGCCTCACTAATAACAGCGAAAACAACTGAAATAACTGTGGCAATCTGCACAACCTCACTAATAACAGCGAAAACCACTGAAATAACAGTCACAATCTGCAAAGCCTCACTAATAACAGCGAAAACCACTGAAATAACTGTGGCAATCTGCACAACCTCACTAATAACAGCGAAAACCACTGAAATAACAGTCACAATCTGCAAAGCCTCACTAATAACAGCGAAAACCACTGAAATAACTGTGGCAATCTGCACAACCTCACTAATAACAGCGAAAACCACTAAAATAACAGTCACAATCTGCAAAGCCTCACTAATAACAGCGAAAACCACTGAAATAACTGTGGCAATCTGCACAACCTCACTAATAACAGCGAAAACCACTGAAATAACAGTCACAATCTGCAAAGCTTCACTTATAACAGCGAAAACCAGTGAAATAACTGTGGCAATCTGCACAACCTCACTAATAACAGCGAAAACCACTGAAATAACAGTCGCAATCTGCAAAGCCTCACTAATAACAGCGAAAACCACTGAAATAACTGTGGCAATCTGCACAACCTCACCAATAACAGCGAAAACCACTAAAATAACAGTCACAATCTGCAAAGCCTCACTAATAACAGCGAAAACCACTGAAATAACTGTGGCAATCTGCACAACCTCACTAATAACAGCGAAAACCACTAAAATAACAGTCACAATCTGCAAAGCCTCACTAATAACAGCGAAAACCACTGAAATAACAGTCACAATCTGCAAAGCCTCACTAATAACAGCGAAAACCACTGAAATAACTGTGGCAATCTGCACAACCTCACTAATAACAGCGAAAACCACTAAAATAACAGTCACAATCTGCAAAGCCTCACTAATAACAGCGAAAACCACTGAAATAACTGTGGCAATCTGCACAACCTCACTAATAACAGCGAAAACCACTAAAATAACAGTCACAATCTGCAAAGCCTCACTAATAACAGCGAAAACCACTGAAATAACTGTGGCAATCTGCACAACCTCACTAATAACAGCGAAAACCACTAAAATAACAGTCACAATCTGCAAAGCCTCACTAATAACAGCGAAAACCACTGAAATAACTGTGGCAATCTGCACAACCTCACTAATAACAGCGAAAACCACTAAAATAACAGTCACAATCTGTAAAGCCTCACTAATAACAGCGAAAACCACTGAAATAACTGTGGCAATCTGCACAACCTCACTAATAACAGCGAAAACCACTGAAATAACAGTCACAATCTGCAAAGCCTCACTAATAACAGCGAAAACCACTGAAATAACTGTGGCAATCTGCACAACCTCACTAATAACAGCGAAAACCACTGAAATAACAGTCACAATCTGCAAAGCCTCACTAATAACAGCGAAAACCACTGAAATAACTGTGGCAATCTGCACAACCTCACTAATAACAGCGAAAACCACTGAAATAACAGTCACAATCTGCAAAGCCTCACTAATAACAGCGAAACCCACTGAAATAACAGTCACAATCTGCAAAGCCTCACTAATAACAGCGAAAACCACTGAAAAAACTGTGGCAATCTGCACAACCTCACTAATAACAGCGAAAACCACTAAAATAACAGTCACAATCTGCAAAGCCTCACTAATAACAGCGAAACCCACTGAAATAACAGTCACAATCTGCAAAGCCTCACTAATAACAGCGAAAACCACTGAAAAAACTGTGGCAATCTGCACAACCTCACCAATAACAGCGAAAACCACTAAAATAACAGTCACAATCTGCAAAGCCTCACTAATAACAGCGAAAACCACTGAAATAACTGTGGCAATCTGCACAACCTCACTAATAACAGCGAAAACCACTAAAATAACAGTCGCAATCTGCAAAGCCTCACTAATAACAGCGAAACCCACTGAAATAACAGTCACAATCTGCAAAGCCTCACTAATAACAGCGAAAACCACTGAAAAAACTGTGGCAATCTGCACAACCTCACCAATAACAGCGAAAACCACTGAAATAACAGTCACAATCTGCAAAGCCTCACTAATAACAGCGAAACCCACTGAAATAACAGTCACAATCTGCACAACCTCACTAATAACAGCGAAAACCACTAAAATAACAGTCACAATCTGCAAAGCCTCACTAATAACAGCGAAACCCACTGAAATAACAGTCACAATCTGCAAAGCCTCACTAATAACAGCGAAAACCACTGAAAAAACTGTGGCAATCTGCACAACCTCACCAATAACAGCGAAAACCACTGAAATAACAGTCACAATCTGCAAAGCCTCACTAATAACAGCGAAACCCACTGAAATAACAGTCACAATCTGCAAAGCCTCACTAATAACAGCGAAAACCACTGAAATAACTGTGGCAATCTGCACAACCTCACTAATAACAGCGAAAACCACTGAAATAACAGTCACAATCTGCAAAGCCTCACTAATAACAGCGAAAACCACTGAAATAACTGTGGCAATCTGCACAACCTCACTAATAACAGCGAAAACCACTAAAATAACAGTCACAATCTGTAAAGCCTCACTAATAACAGCGAAAACCACTGAAATAACTGTGGCAATCTGCACAACCTCACTAATAACAGCGAAAACCACTGAAATAACAGTCACAATCTGCAAAGCCTCACTTATAACAGCGAAAACCAGTGAAATAACTGTGGCAATCTGCACAACCTCACTAATAACAGCGAAAACCACTGAAATAACAGTCACAATCTGCAAAGCCTCACTAATAACAGCGAAAACCACTGAAATAACTGTGGCAATCTGCACAACCTCACTAATAACAGCGAAAACCACTGAAATAACAGTCACAATCTGCAAAGCCTCACTAATAACAGCGAAACCCACTGAAATAACAGTCACAATCTGCAAAGCCTCACTAATAACAGCGAAAACCACTGAAAAAACTGTGGCAATCTGCACAACCTCACTAATAACAGCGAAAACCACTAAAATAACAGTCACAATCTGCAAAGCCTCACTAATAACAGCGAAACCCACTGAAATAACAGTCACAATCTGCAAAGCCTCACTAATAACAGCGAAAACCACTGAAAAAACTGTGGCAATCTGCACAACCTCACCAATAACAGCGAAAACCACTAAAATAACAGTCACAATCTGCAAAGCCTCACTAATAACAGCGAAAACCACTGAAATAACTGTGGCAATCTGCACAACCTCACTAATAACAGCGAAAACCACTAAAATAACAGTCACAATCTGCAAAGCCTCACTAATAACAGCGAAACCCACTGAAATAACAGTCACAATCTGCAAAGCCTCACTAATAACAGCGAAAACCACTGAAAAAACTGTGGCAATCTGCACAACCTCACCAATAACAGCGAAAACCACTGAAATAACAGTCACAATCTGCAAAGCCTCACTAATAACAGCGAAACCCACTGAAATAACAGTCACAATCTGCAAAGCCTCACTAATAACAGCGAAAACCACTGAAATAACTGTGGCAATCTGCACAACCTCACTAATAACAGCGAAAACCACTGAAATAACAGTCACAATCTGCAAAGCCTCACTAATAACAGCGAAACCCACTGAAATAACAGTCACAATCTGCAAAGCCTCACTAATAACAGCGAAAACCACTGAAAAAAACTGTGGCAATCTGCACAACCTCACCAATAACAGCGAAAACCACTAAAATAACAGTCACAATCTGCAAAGCCTCACTAATAACAGCGAAAACCACTGAAATAACTGTGGCAATCTGCACAACCTCACTAATAACAGCGAAAACCACTAAAATAACAGTCACAATCTGCAAAGCCTCACTAATAACAGCGAAAACCACTGAAATAACAGTCACAATCTGCAAAGCCTCACTAATAACAGCGAAAACCACTGAAATAACTGTGGCAATCTGCACAACCTCACTAATAACAGCGAAAACCACTAAAATAACAGTCACAATCTGCAAAGCCTCACTAATAACAGCGAAAACCACTGAAATAACTGTGGCAATCTGCACAACCTCACTAATAACAGCGAAAACCATTAAAATAACAGTCACAATCTGCAAAGCCTCACTAATAACAGCGAAAACCACTGAAATAACTGTGGCAATCTGCACAACCTCACTAATAACAGCGAAAACCACTAAAATAACAGTCACAATCTGCAAAGCCTCACTAATAACAGCGAAAACCACTGAAATAACTGTGGCAATCTGCACAACCTCACTAATAACAGCGAAAACCACTAAAATAACAGTCACAATCTGCAAAGCCTCACTAATAACAGCGAAAACCACTGAAATAACTGTGGCAATCTGCACAACCTCACTAATAACAGCGAAAACCACTGAAATAACAGTCACAATCTGCAAAGCTTCACTTATAACAGCGAAAACCAGTGAAATAACTGTGGCAATCTGCACAACCTCACTAATAACAGCGAAAACCACTGAAATAACAGTCGCAATCTGCAAAGCCTCACTAATAACAGCGAAAACCACTGAAATAACTGTGGCAATCTGCACAACCTCACTAATAACAGCGAAAACCACTGAAATAACTGTGGCAATCTGCACAACCTCACTAATAACAGCGAAAACCACTGAAATAACAGTCACAATCTGCAAAGCCTCACTAATAACAGCGAAAACCACTGAAATAACTGTGGCAATCTGCACAACCTCACTAATAACAGCGAAAACCACTGAAATAACAGTCACAATCTGCAAAGCCTCACTAATAACAGCGAAAACCACTGAAATAACTGTGGCAATCTGCACAACCTCACTAATAACAGCGAAAACCACTGAAATAACTGTGGCAATCTGCACAACCTCACTAATAACAGCGAAAACCACTAAAATAACAGTCACAATCTGCAAAGCCTCACTAATAACAGGGAAAACCACTGAAATAACTGTGGCAATCTGCACAACCTCACTAATAACAGCGAAAACCACTAAAATAACAGTCACAATCTGTAAAGCCTCACTAATAACAGCGAAGCCTCACTAATAACAGCGAAAACCACTGAAATAACAGTCACAATCTGCAAAGCCTCACTAATAACAGCGAAAACCACTGAAATAACTGTGGCAATCTGCAAAACCTCACTAATAACAGCGAAAACCACTAAAATAACAGTCACAATCTGCAAAGCCTCACTAATAACAGCGAAAACCAGTGAAATAACTGTGGCAATCTGCACAACCTCACTAATAACAGCGAAAACCACTAAAATAACAGTCACAATCTGTAAAGCCTCACTAATAACAGCGAAAAACACTGAAATAACAGTGGCAATCTGCACAACCTCACTAATAACAGCGAAAACCACTAAAATAACAGTCACAATCTGCAAAGCCTCACTAATAACAGCGAAACCCACTGAAATAACAGTCACAATCTGCAAAGCCTCACTAATAACAGCGAAAACCACTGAAAAAACTGTGGCAATCTGCACAACCTCACCAATTACAGCGAAAACCACTGAAATAACAGTCACAATCTGCAAAGCCTCACTAATAACAGCGAAACCCACTGAAATAACAGTCACAATCTGCAAAGCCTCACTAATAACAGCGAAAACCACTGAAATAACTGTGGCAATCTGCACAACCTCACTAATAACAGCGAAAACCACTGAAATAACAGTCACAATCTGCAAAGCCTCACTAATAACAGCGAAACCCACTGAAATAACAGTCACAATCTGCAAAGCCTCACTAATAACAGCGAAAACCACTGAAAAAACTGTGGCAATCTGCACAACCTCACCAATAACAGCGAAAACCACTAAAATAACAGTCACAATCTGCAAAGCCTCACTAATAACAGCGAAAACCACTGAAATAACTGTGGCAATCTGCACAACCTCACTAATAACAGCGAAAACCACTAAAATAACAGTCACAATCTGCAAAGCCTCACTAATAACAGCGAAAACCACTGAAATAACAGTCACAATCTGCAAAGCCTCACTAATAACAGCGAAAACCACTGAAATAACTGTGGCAATCTGCACAACCTCACTAATAACAGCGAAAACCACTAAAATAACAGTCACAATCTGCAAAGCCTCACTAATAACAGCGAAAACCACTGAAATAACTGTGGCAATCTGCACAACCTCACTAATAACAGCGAAAACCATTAAAATAACAGTCACAATCTGCAAAGCCTCACTAATAACAGCGAAAACCACTGAAATAACTGTGGCAATCTGCACAACCTCACTAATAACAGCGAAAACCACTAAAATAACAGTCACAATCTGCAAAGCCTCACTAATAACAGCGAAAACCACTGAAATAACTGTGGCAATCTGCACAACCTCACTAATAACAGCGAAAACCACTAAAATAACAGTCACAATCTGCAAAGCCTCACTAATAACAGCGAAAACCACTGAAATAACTGTGGCAATCTGCACAATCTCACTAATAACAGCGAAAACCACTGAAATAACAGTCACAATCTGCAAAGCTTCACTTATAACAGCGAAAACCAGTGAAATAACTGTGGCAATCTGCACAACCTCACTAATAACAGCGAAAACCACTGAAATAACAGTCGCAATCTGCAAAGCCTCACTAATAACAGCGAAAACCACTGAAATAACTGTGGCAATCTGCACAACCTCACTAATAACAGCGAAAACCACTAAAATAACAGTCACAATCTGTAAAGCCTCACTAATAACAGCGAAAACCACTGAAATAACTGTGGCAATCTGCACAACCTCACTAATAACAGCGAAAACCACTAAAATAACAGTCACAATCTGCAAAGCCTCACTAATAACAGCGAAACCCACTGAAATAACAGTCACAATCTGCAAAGCCTCACTAATAACAGCGAAAACCACTGAAAAAACTGTGGCAATCTGCACAACCTCACCAATAACAGCGAAAACCACTGAAATAACAGTCACAATCTGCAAAGCCTCACTAATAACAGCGAAACCCACTGAAATAACAGTCACAATCTGCAAAGCCTCACTAATAACAGCGAAAACCACTGAAATAACTGTGGCAATCTGCACAACCTCACTAATAACAGCGAAAACCACTGAAATAACAGTCACAATCTGCAAAGCCTCACTAATAACAGCGAAACCCACTGAAATAACAGTCACAATCTGCAAAGCCTCACTAATAACAGCGAAAACCACTGAAAAAACTGTGGCAATCTGCACAACCTCACCAATAACAGCGAAAACCACTAAAATAACAGTCACAATCTGCAAAGCCTCACTAATAACAGCGAAAACCACTGAAATAACTGTGGCAATCTGCACAACCTCACTAATAACAGCGAAAACCACTAAAATAACAGTCACAATCTGCAAAGCCTCACTAATAACAGCGAAAACCACTGAAATAACAGTCACAATCTGCAAAGCCTCACTAATAACAGCGAAAACCACTGAAATAACTGTGGCAATCTGCACAACCTCACTAATAACAGCGAAAACCACTAAAATAACAGTCACAATCTGCAAAGCCTCACTAATAACAGCGAAAACCACTGAAATAACTGTGGCAATCTGCACAACCTCACTAATAACAGCGAAAACCATTAAAATAACAGTCACAATCTGCAAAGCCTCACTAATAACAGCGAAAACCACTGAAATAACTGTGGCAATCTGCACAACCTCACTAATAACAGCGAAAACCACTAAAATAACAGTCACAATCTGCAAAGCCTCACTAATAACAGCGAAAACCACTGAAATAACTGTGGCAATCTGCACAACCTCACTAATAACAGCGAAAACCACTAAAATAACAGTCACAATCTGCAAAGCCTCACTAATAACAGCGAAAACCACTGAAATAACTGTGGCAATCTGCACAACCTCACTAATAACAGCGAAAACCACTGAAATAACAGTCACAATCTGCAAAGCTTCACTTATAACAGCGAAAACCAGTGAAATAACTGTGGCAATCTGCACAACCTCACTAATAACAGCGAAAACCACTGAAATAACAGTCGCAATCTGCAAAGCCTCACTAATAACAGCGAAAACCACTGAAATAACTGTGGCAATCTGCACAACCTCACTAATAACAGCGAAAACCACTGAAATAACTGTGGCAATCTGCACAACCTCACTAATAACAGCGAAAACCACTGAAATAACAGTCACAATCTGCAAAGCCTCACTAATAACAGCGAAAACCACTGAAATAACTGTGGCAATCTGCACAACCTCACTAATAACAGCGAAAACCACTGAAATAACAGTCACAATCTGCAAAGCCTCACTAATAACAGCGAAAACCACTGAAATAACTGTGGCAATCTGCACAACCTCACTAATAACAGCGAAAACCACTGAAATAACTGTGGCAATCTGCACAACCTCACTAATAACAGCGAAAACCACTAAAATAACAGTCACAATCTGCAAAGCCTCACTAATAACAGCGAAAACCACTGAAATAACTGTGGCAATCTGCACAACCTCACTAATAACAGCGAAAACCACTAAAATAACAGTCACAATCTGTAAAGCCTCACTAATAACAGCGAAGCCTCACTAATAACAGCGAAAACCACTGAAATAACAGTCACAATCTGCAAAGCCTCACTAATAACAGCGAAAACCACTGAAATAACTATGGCAATCTGCAAAACCTCACTAATAACAGCGAAAACCACTAAAATAACAGTCACAATCTGCAAAGCCTCACTAATAACAGCGAAAACCACTGAAATAACTGTGGCAATCTGCACAACCTCACTAATAACAGCGAAACCACTAAAATAACAGTCACAATCTGTAAAGCCTCACTAATAACAGCGAAAACCACTGAAATAACTGTGGCAATCTGCACAACCTCACTAATAACAGCGAAAACCACTGAAATAACAGTCACAATCTGCAAAGCCTCACTTATAACAGCGAAAACCAGTGAAATAACTGTGGCAATCTGCACAACCTCACTAATAACAGCGAAAACCACTAAGATAACAGTCACAATCTGCAAAGCCTCACTAATAACAGCGAAAACCACTGAAATAACTGTGGCAATCTGCACAACCTCACTAATAACAGCGAAAACCACTAAAATAACAGTCACAATCTGTAAAGCCTCACTAATAACAGCGAAAACCACTGAAATAACTGTGGCAATCTGCACAACCTCACTAATAACAGCGAAAACCACTGAAATAACAGTCACAATCTGCAAAGCCTCACTTATAACAGCGAAAACCAGTGAAATAACTGTGGCAATCTGCACAACCTCACTAATAACAGCGAAAACCACTGAAATAACAGTCACAATCTGCAAAGCCTCACTAATAACAGCGAAAACCACTGAAAATAACTGTGGCAATCTGCACAACCTCACTAATAACAGCGAAAACCACTGAAATAACAGTCACAATCTGCAAAGCCTCACTAATAACAGCGAAACCCACTGAAATAACAGTCACAATCTGCAAAGCCTCACTAATAACAGCGAAAACCACTGAAAAAACTGTGGCAATCTGCACAACCTCACTAATAACAGCGAAAACCACTAAAATAACAGTCACAATCTGCAAAGCCTCACTAATAACAGCGAAACCCACTGAAATAACAGTCACAATCTGCAAAGCCTCACTAATAACAGCGAAAACCACTGAAAAAACTGTGGCAATCTGCACAACCTCACCAATAACAGCGAAAACCACTAAAATAACAGTCACAATCTGCAAAGCCTCACTAATAACAGCGAAAACCACTGAAATAACTGTGGCAATCTGCACAACCTCACTAATAACAGCGAAAACCACTAAAATAACAGTCACAATCTGCAAAGCCTCACTAATAACAGCGAAACCCACTGAAATAACAGTCACAATCTGCAAAGCCTCACTAATAACAGCGAAAACCACTGAAAAAACTGTGGCAATCTGCACAACCTCACCAATAACAGCGAAAACCACTGAAATAACAGTCACAATCTGCAAAGCCTCACTAATAACAGCGAAACCCACTGAAATAACAGTCACAATCTGCAAAGCCTCACTAATAACAGCGAAAACCACTGAAATAACTGTGGCAATCTGCACAACCTCACTAATAACAGCGAAAACCACTGAAATAACAGTCACAATCTGCAAAGCCTCACTAATAACAGCGAAACCCACTGAAATAACAGTCACAATCTGCAAAGCCTCACTAATAACAGCGAAAACCACTGAAAAAACTGTGGCAATCTGCACAAGCTCACCAATAACAGCGAAAACCACTAAAATAACAGTCACAATCTGCAAAGCCTCACTAATAACAGCGAAAACCACTGAAATAACTGTGGCAATCTGCACAACCTCACTAATAACAGCGAAAACCACTAAAATAACAGTCACAATCTGCAAAGCCTCACTAATAACAGCGAAAACCACTGAAATAACAGTCACAATCTGCAAAGCCTCACTAATAACAGCGAAAACCACTGAAATAACTGTGGCAATCTGCACAACCTCACTAATAACAGCGAAAACCACTAAAATAACAGTCACAATCTGCAAAGCCTCACTAATAACAGCGAAAACCACTGAAATAACTGTGGCAATCTGCACAACCTCACTAATAACAGCGAAAACCATTAAAATAACAGTCACAATCTGCAAAGCCTCACTAATAACAGCGAAAACCACTGAAATAACTGTGGCAATCTGCACAACCTCACTAATAACAGCGAAAACCACTAAAATAACAGTCACAATCTGCAAAGCCTCACTAATAACAGCGAAAACCACTGAAATAACTGTGGCAATCTGCACAACCTCACTAATAACAGCGAAAACCACTGAAATAACAGTCACAATCTGCAAAGCCTCACTTATAACAGCGAAAACCAGTGAAATAACTGTGGCAATCTGCACAACCTCACTAATAACAGCGAAAACCACTAAGATAACAGTCACAATCTGCAAAGCCTCACTAATAACAGCGAAAACCACTGAAATAACTGTGGCAATCTGCACAACCTCACTAATAACAGCGAAAACCACTAAAATAACAGTCACAATCTGTAAAGCCTCACTAATAACAGCGAAAACCACTGAAATAACTGTGGCAATCTGCACAACCTCACTAATAACAGCGAAAACCACTGAAATAACAGTCACAATCTGCAAAGCCTCACTTATAACAGCGAAAACCAGTGAAATAACTGTGGCAATCTGCACAACCTCACTAATAACAGCGAAAACCACTGAAATAACAGTCACAATCTGCAAAGCCTCACTAATAACAGCGAAAACCACTGAAATAACTGTGGCAATCTGCACAACCTCACTAATAACAGCGAAAACCACTAAAATAACAGTCACAATCTGTAAAGCCTCACTAATAACAGCGAAGCCTCACTAATAACAGCGAAAACCACTGAAATAACAGTCACAATCTGCAAAGCCTCACTAATAACAGCGAAAACCACTGAAATAACTGTGGCAATCTGCAAAACCTCACTAATAACAGCGAAAACCACTAAAATAACAGTCACAATCTGCAAAGCCTCACTAATAACAGCGAAAACCACTGAAAAAACTGTGGCAATCTGCACAACCTCACCAATAACAGCGAAAACCACTAAAATAACAGTCACAATCTGCAAAGCCTCACTAATAACAGCGAAAACCACTGAAATAACTGTGGCAATCTGCACAACCTCACTAATAACAGCGAAAACCACTAAAATAACAGTCACAATCTGCAAAGCCTCACTAATAACAGCGAAACCCACTGAAATAACAGTCACAATCTGCAAAGCCTCACTAATAACAGCGAAAACCACTGAAAAAACTGTGGCAATCTGCACAACCTCACCAATAACAGCGAAAACCACTGAAATAACAGTCACAATCTGCAAAGCCTCACTAATAACAGCGAAACCCACTGAAATAACAGTCACAATCTGCAAAGCCTCACTAATAACAGCGAAAACCACTGAAATAACTGTGGCAATCTGCACAACCTCACTAATAACAGCGAAAACCACTGAAATAACAGTCACAATCTGCAAAGCCTCACTAATAACAGCGAAAACCACTGAAATAACTGTGGCAATCTGCACAACCTCACTAATAACAGCGAAAACCACTAAAATAACAGTCACAATCTGTAAAGCCTCACTAATAACAGCGAAAACCACTGAAATAACTGTGGCAATCTGCACAACCTCACTAATAACAGCGAAAACCACTGAAATAACAGTCACAATCTGCAAAGCCTCACTTATAACAGCGAAAACCAGTGAAATAACTGTGGCAATCTGCACAACCTCACTAATAACAGCGAAAACCACTGAAATAACAGTCACAATCTGCAAAGCCTCACTAATAACAGCGAAAACCACTGAAATAACTGTGGCAATCTGCACAACCTCACTAATAACAGCGAAAACCACTGAAATAACAGTCACAATCTGCAAAGCCTCACTAATAACAGCGAAACCCACTGAAATAACAGTCACAATCTGCAAAGCCTCACTAATAACAGCGAAAACCACTGAAAAAACTGTGGCAATCTGCACAACCTCACTAATAACAGCGAAAACCACTAAAATAACAGTCACAATCTGCAAAGCCTCACTAATAACAGCGAAACCCACTGAAATAACAGTCACAATCTGCAAAGCCTCACTAATAACAGCGAAAACCACTGAAAAAACTGTGGCAATCTGCACAACCTCACCAATAACAGCGAAAACCACTAAAATAACAGTCACAATCTGCAAAGCCTCACTAATAACAGCGAAAACCACTGAAATAACTGTGGCAATCTGCACAACCTCACTAATAACAGCGAAAACCACTAAAATAACAGTCACAATCTGCAAAGCCTCACTAATAACAGCGAAACCCACTGAAATAACAGTCACAATCTGCAAAGCCTCACTAATAACAGCGAAAACCACTGAAAAAACTGTGGCAATCTGCACAACCTCACCAATAACAGCGAAAACCACTGAAATAACAGTCACAATCTGCAAAGCCTCACTAATAACAGCGAAACCCACTGAAATAACAGTCACAATCTGCAAAGCCTCACTAATAACAGCGAAAACCACTGAAATCACTGTGGCAATCTGCACAACCTCACTAATAACAGCGAAAACCACTGAAATAACAGTCACAATCTGCAAAGCCTCACTAATAACAGCGAAACCCACTGAAATAACAGTCACAATCTGCAAAGCCTCACTAATAACAGCGAAAACCACTGAAAAAACTGTGGCAATCTGCACAACCTCACCAATAACAGCGAAAACCACTAAAATAACAGTCACAATCTGCAAAGCCTCACTAATAACAGCGAAAACCACTGAAATAACTGTGGCAATCTGCACAACCTCACTAATAACAGCGAAAACCACTAAAATAACAGTCACAATCTGCAAAGCCTCACTAATAACAGCGAAAACCACTGAAATAACAGTCACAATCTGCAAAGCCTCACTAATAACAGCGAAAACCACTGAAATAACTGTGGCAATCTGCACAACCTCACTAATAACAGCGAAAACCACTAAAATAACAGTCACAATCTGCAAAGCCTCACTAATAACAGCGAAAACCACTGAAATAACTGTGGCAATCTGCACAACCTCACTAATAACAGCGAAAACCATTAAAATAACAGTCACAATCTGCAAAGCCTCACTAATAACAGCGAAAACCACTGAAATAACTGTGGCAATCTGCACAACCTCACTAATAACAGCGAAAACCACTAAAATAACAGTCACAATCTGCAAAGCCTCACTAATAACAGCGAAAACCACTGAAATAACTGTGGCAATCTGCACAACCTCACTAATAACAGCGAAAACCACTAAAATAACAGTCACAATCTGCAAAGCCTCACTAATAACAGCGAAAACCACTGAAATAACTGTGGCAATCTGCACAACCTCACTAATAACAGCGAAAACCACTGAAATAACAGTCACAATCTGCAAAGCTTCACTTATAACAGCGAAAACCAGTGAAATAACTGTGGCAATCTGCACAACCTCACTAATAACAGCGAAAACCACTGAAATAACAGTCGCAATCTGCAAAGCCTCACTAATAACAGCGAAAACCACTGAAATAACTGTGGCAATCTGCACAACCTCACTAATAACAGCGAAAACCACTGAAATAACTGTGGCAATCTGCACAACCTCACTAATAACAGCGAAAACCACTGAAATAACAGTCACAATCTGCAAAGCCTCACTAATAACAGCGAAAACCACTGAAATATCTGTGGCAATCTGCACAACCTCACTAATAACAGCGAAAACCACTGAAATAACAGTCACAATCTGCAAAGCCTCACTAATAACAGCGAAAACCACTGAAATAACTGTGGCAATCTGCACAACCTCACTAATAACAGCGAAAACCACTGAAATAACTGTGGCAATCTGCACAACCTCACTAATAACAGCGAAAACCACTAAAATAACAGTCACAATCTGCAAAGCCTCACTAATAACAGCGAAAACCACTGAAATAACTGTGGCAATCTGCACAACCTCACTAATAACAGCGAAAACCACTAAAATAACAGTCACAATCTGTAAAGCCTCACTAATAACAGCGAAAACCACTGAAATAACAGTCACAATCTGCAAAGCCTCACTAATAACAGCGAAAACCACTGAAATAACTGTGGCAATCTGCAAAACCTCACTAATAACAGCGAAAACCACTAAAATAACAGTCACAATCTGCAAAGCCTCACTAATAACAGCGAAAACCACTGAAATAACTGTGGCAATCTGCACAACCTCACTAATAACAGCGAAAACCACTAAAATAACAGTCACAATCTGTAAAGCCTCACTAATAACAGCGAAAACCACTGAAATAACTGTGGCAATCTGCACAACCTCACTAATAACAGCGAAAACCACTAAAATAACAGTCACAATCTGCAAAGCCTCACTAATAACAGCGAAACCCACTGAAATAACAGTCACAATCTGCAAAGCCTCACTAATAACAGCGAAAACCACTGAAAAAACTGTGGCAATCTGCACAACCTCACCAATAACAGCGAAAACCACTGAAATAACAGTCACAATCTGCAAAGCCTCACTAATAACAGCGAAACCCACTGAAATAACAGTCACAATCTGCAAAGCCTCACTAATAACAGCGAAAACCACTGAAATAACTGTGGCAATCTGCACAACCTCACTAATAACAGCGAAAACCACTGAAATAACAGTCACAATCTGCAAAGCCTCACTAATAACAGCGAAACCCACTGAAATAACAGTCACAATCTGCAAAGCCTCACTAATAACAGCGAAAACCACTGAAAAAACTGTGGCAATCTGCACAACCTCACCAATAACAGCGAAAACCACTAAAATAACAGTCACAATCTGCAAAGCCTCACTAATAACAGCGAAAACCACTGAAATAACTGTGGCAATCTGCACAACCTCACTAATAACAGCGAAAACCACTAAAATAACAGTCACAATCTGCAAAGCCTCACTAATAACAGCGAAAACCACTGAAATAACAGTCACAATCTGCAAAGCCTCACTAATAACAGCGAAAACCACTGAAATAACTGTGGCAATCTGCACAACCTCACTAATAACAGCGAAAACCACTAAAATAACAGTCACAATCTGCAAAGCCTCACTAATAACAGCGAAAACCACTGAAATAACTGTGGCAATCTGCACAACCTCACTAATAACAGCGAAAACCACTAAAATAACAGTCACAATCTGCAAAGCCTCACTAATAACAGCGAAAACCACTGAAATAACTGTGGCAATCTGCACAACCTCACTAATAACAGCGAAAACCACTGAAATAACAGTCACAATCTGCAAAGCTTCACTTATAACAGCGAAAACCAGTGAAATAACTGTGGCAATCTGCACAACCTCACTAATAACAGCGAAAACCACTGAAATAACAGTCGCAATCTGCAAAGCCTCACTAATAACAGCGAAAACCACTGAAATAACTGTGGCAATCTGCACAACCTCACTAATAACAGCGAAAACCACTAAAATAACAGTCACAATCTGTAAAGCCTCACTAATAACAGCGAAAACCACTGAAATAACTGTGGCAATCTGCACAACCTCACTAATAACAGCGAAAACCACTAAAATAACAGTCACAATCTGCAAAGCCTCACTAATAACAGCGAAACCCACTGAAATAACAGTCACAATCTGCAAAGCCTCACTAATAACAGCGAAAACCACTGAAAAAACTGTGGCAATCTGCACAACCTCACCAATAACAGCGAAAACCACTGAAATAACAGTCACAATCTGCAAAGCCTCACTAATAACAGCGAAACCCACTGAAATAACAGTCACAATCTGCAAAGCCTCACTTATAACAGCGAAAACCACTGAAATAACTGTGGCAATCTGCACAACCTCACTAATAACAGCGAAAACCACTGAAATAACAGTCACAATCTGCAAAGCCTCACTAATAACAGCGAAACCCACTGAAATAACAGTCACAATCTGCAAAGCCTCACTAATAACAGCGAAAACCACTGAAAAAACTGTGGCAATCTGCACAACCTCACCAATAACAGCGAAAACCACTAAAATAACAGTCACAATCTGCAAAGCCTCACTAATAACAGCGAAAACCACTGAAATAACTGTGGCAATCTGCACAACCTCACTAATAACAGCGAAAACCACTAAAATAACAGTCACAATCTGCAAAGCCTCACTAATAACAGCGAAAACCACTGAAATAACAGTCACAATCTGCAAAGCCTCACTAATAACAGCGAAAACCACTGAAATAACTGTGGCAATCTGCACAACCTCACTAATAACAGCGAAAACCACTAAAATAACAGTCACAATCTGCAAAGCCTCACTAATAACAGCGAAAACCACTGAAATAACTGTGGCAATCTGCACAACCTCACTAATAACAGCGAAAACCATTAAAATAACAGTCACAATCTGCAAAGCCTCACTAATAACAGCGAAAACCACTGAAATAACTGTGGCAATCTGCACAACCTCACTAATAACAGCGAAAACCACTAAAATAACAGTCACAATCTGCAAAGCCTCACTAATAACAGCGAAAACCACTGAAATAACTGTGGCAATCTGCACAACCTCACTAATAACAGCGAAAACCACTAAAATAACAGTCACAATCTGCAAAGCCTCACTAATAACAGCGAAAACCACTGAAATAACTGTGGCAATCTGCACAACCTCACTAATAACAGCGAAAACCACTGAAATAACAGTCACAATCTGCAAAGCTTCACTTATAACAGCGAAAACCAGTGAAATAACTGTGGCAATCTGCACAACCTCACTAATAACAGCGAAAACCACTGAAATAACAGTCGCAATCTGCAAAGCCTCACTAATAACAGCGAAAACCACTGAAATAACTGTGGCAATCTGCACAACCTCACTAATAACAGCGAAAACCACTGAAATAACTGTGGCAATCTGCACAACCTCACTAATAACAGCGAAAACCACTGAAATAACAGTCACAATCTGCAAAGCCTCACTAATAACACCGAAAACCACTGAAATAACTGTGGCAATCTGCACAACCTCACTAATAACAGCGAAAACCACTGAAATAACAGTCACAATCTGCAAAGCCTCACTAATAACAGCGAAAACCACTGAAATAACTGTGGCAATCTGCACAACCTCACTAATAACAGCGAAAACCACTGAAATAACTGTGGCAATCTGCACAACCTCACTAATAACAGCGAAAACCACTAAATAACAGTCACAATCTGCAAAGCCTCACTAATAACAGCGAAAACCACTGAAATAACTGTGGCAATCTGCACAACCTCACTAATAACAGCGAAAACCACTAAAATAACAGTCACAATCTGTAAAGCCTCACTAATAACAGCGAAGCCTCACTAATAACAGCGAAAACCACTGAAATAACAGTCACAATCTGCAAAGCCTCACTAATAACAGCGAAAACCACTGAAATAACTGTGGCAATCTGCAAAACCTCACTAATAACAGCGAAAACCACTAAAATAACAGTCACAATCTGCAAAGCCTCACTAATAACAGCGAAAACCACTGAAATAACTGTGGCAATCTGCACAACCTCACTAATAACAGCGAAAACCACTAAAATAACAGTCACAATCTGTAAAGCCTCACTAATAACAGCGAAAACCACTGAAATAACTGTGGCAATCTGCACAACCTCACTAATAACAGCGAAAACCACTGAAATAACAGTCACAATCTGCAAAGCCTCACTTATAACAGCGAAAACCAGTGAAATAACTGTGGCAATCTGCACAACCTCACTAATAACAGCGAAAACCACTAAGATAACAGTCACAATCTGCAAAGCCTCACTAATAACAGCGAAAACCACTGAAATAACTGTGGCAATCTGCACAACCTCACTAATAACAGCGAAAACCACTAAAATAACAGTCACAATCTGTAAAGCCTCACTAATAACAACGAAAACCACTGAAATAACTGTGGCAATCTGCACAACCTCACTAATAACAGCGAAAACCACTGAAATAACAGTCACAATCTGCAAAGCCTCACTTATAACAGCGAAAACCAGTGAAATAACTGTGGCAATCTGCACAACCTCACTAATAACAGCGAAAACCACTGAAATAACAGTCACAATCTGCAAAGCCTCACTAATAACAGCGAAAACCACTGAAATAACTGTGGCAATCTGCACAACCTCACTAATAACAGCGAAAACCACTGAAATAACAGTCACAATCTGCAAAGCCTCACTAATAACAGCGAAACCCACTGAAATAACAGTCACAATCTGCAAAGCCTCACTAATAACAGCGAAAACCACTGAAAAAACTGTGGCAATCTGCACAACCTCACTAATAATAGCGAAAACCACTAAAATAACAGTCACAATCTGCAAAGCCTCACTAATAACAGCGAAACCCACTGAAATAACAGTCACAATCTGCAAAGCCTCACTAATAACAGCGAAAACCACTGAAAAAACTGTGGCAATCTGCACAACCTCACCAATAACAGCGAAAACCACTAAAATAACAGTCACAATCTGCAAAGCCTCACTAATAACAGCGAAAACCACTGAAATAACTGTGGCAATCTGCACAACCTCACTAATAACAGCGAAAACCACTAAAATAACAGTCACAATCTGCAAAGCCTCACTAATAACAGCGAAACCCACTGAAATAACAGTCACAATCTGCAAAGCCTCACTAATAACAGCGAAAACCACTGAAAAAACTGTGGCAATCTGCACAACCTCACCAATAACAGCGAAAACCACTGAAATAACAGTCACAATCTGCAAAGCCTCACTAATAACAGCGAAACCCACTGAAATAACAGTCACAATCTGCAAAGCCTCACTAATAACAGCGAAAACCACTGAAATAACTGTGGCAATCTGCACAACCTCACTAATAACAGCGAAAACCACTGAAATAACAGTCACAATCTGCAAAGCCTCACTAATAACAGCGAAACCCACTGAAATAACAGTCACAATCTGCAAAGCCTCACTAATAACAGCGAAAACCACTGAAAAAACTGTGGCAATCTGCACAACCTCACCAATAACAGCGAAAACCACTAAAATAACAGTCACAATCTGCAAAGCCTCACTAATAACAGCGAAAACCACTGAAATAACTGTGGCAATCTGCACAACCTCACTAATAACAGCGAAAACCACTAAATAACAGTCACAATCTGCAAAGCCTCACTAATAACAGCGAAAACCACTGAAATAACAGTCACAATCTGCAAAGCCTCACTAATAACAGCGAAAACCACTGAAATAACTGTGGCAATCTGCACAACCTCACTAATAACAGCGAAAACCACTAAAATAACAGTCACAATCTGCAAAGCCTCACTAATAACAGCGAAAACCACTGAAATAACTGTGGCAATCTGCACAACCTCACTAATAACAGCGAAAACCATTAAAATAACAGTCACAATCTGCAAAGCCTCACTAATAACAGCGAAAACCACTGAAATAACTGTGGCAATCTGCACAACCTCACTAATAACAGCGAAAACCACTAAAATAACAGTCACAATCTGCAAAGCCTCACTAATAACAGCGAAAACCACTGAAATAACTGTGGCAATCTGCACAACCTCACTAATAACAGCGAAAACCACTGAAATAACAGTCACAATCTGCAAAGCCTCACTTATAACAGCGAAAACCAGCTGAAATAACTGTGGCAATCTGCACAACCTCACTAATAACAGCGAAAACCACTAAGATAACAGTCACAATCTGCAAAGCCTCACTAATAACAGCGAAAACCACTGAAATAACTGTGGCAATCTGCACAACCTCACTAATAACAGCGAAAACCACTAAAATAACAGTCACAATCTGCAAAGCCTCACTAATAACAGCGAAAACCACTGAAATAACTGTGGCAATCTGCACAACCTCACTAATAACAGCGAAAACCACTGAAATAACAGTCACAATCTGCAAAGCCTCACTAATAACAGCGAAAACCAGTGAAATAACTGTGGCAATCTGCACAACCTCACTAATAACAGCGAAAACCACTGAAATAACAGTCACAATCTGCAAAGCCTCACTAATAACAGCGAAAACCACTGAAATAACTGTGGCAATCTGCACAACCTCACTAATAACAGCGAAAACCACTGAAATAACAGTCACAATCTGCAAAGCCTCACTAATAACAGCGAAACCCACTGAAATAACAGTCACAATCTGCAAAGCCTCACTAATAACAGCGAAAACCACTGAAAAAACTGTGGCAATCTGCACAACCTCACTAATAACAGCGAAAACCACTAAAATAACAGTCACAATCTGCAAAGCCTCACTAATAACAGCGAAACCCACTGAAATAACAGTCACAATCTGCAAAGCCTCACTAATAACAGCGAAAACCACTGAAAAAACTGTGGCAATCTGCACAACCTCACCAATAACAGCGAAAACCACTAAAATAACAGTCACAATCTGCAAAGCCTCACTAATAACAGCGAAAACCACTGAAATAACTGTGGCAATCTGCACAACCTCACTAATAACAGCGAAAACCACTAAAATAACAGTCACAATCTGCAAAGCCTCACTAATAACAGCGAAACCCACTGAAATAACAGTCACAATCTGCAAAGCCTCACTAATAACAGCGAAAACCACTGAAAAAACTGTGGCAATCTGCACAACCTCACCAATAACAGCGAAAACCACTGAAATAACAGTCACAATCTGCAAAGCCTCACTAATAACAGCGAAACCCACTGAAATAACAGTCACAATCTGCAAAGCCTCACTAATAACAGCGAAAACCACTGAAATAACTGTGGCAATCTGCACAACCTCACTAATAACAGCGAAAACCACTGAAATAACAGTCACAATCTGCAAAGCCTCACTAATAACAGCGAAACCCACTGAAATAACAGTCACAATCTGCAAAGCCTCACTAATAACAGCGAAAACCACTGAAAAAACTGTGGCAATCTGCACAACCTCACCAATAACAGCGAAAACCACTAAAATAACAGTCACAATCTGCAAAGCCTCACTAATAACAGCGAAAACCACTGAAATAACTGTGGCAATCTGCACAACCTCACTAATAACAGCGAAAACCACTAAAATAACAGTCACAATCTGCAAAGCCTCACTAATAACAGCGAAAACCACTGAAATAACAGTCACAATCTGCAAAGCCTCACTAATAACAGCGAAAACCACTGAAATAACTGTGGCAATCTGCACAACCTCACTAATAACAGCGAAAACCACTAAAATAACAGTCACAATCTGCAAAGCCTCACTAATAACAGCGAAAACCACTGAAATAACTGTGGCAATCTGCACAACCTCACTAATAACAGCGAAAACCATTAAAATAACAGTCACAATCTGCAAAGCCTCACTAATAACAGCGAAAACCACTGAAATAACTGTGGCAATCTGCACAACCTCACCAATAACAGCGAAAACCACTAAAATAACAGTCACAATCTGCAAAGCCTCACTAATAACAGCGAAAACCACTGAAATAACTGTGGCAGTCTGCACAACCTCACTAATAACAGCGAAAACCACTAAAATAACAGTCACAATCTGCAAAGCCTCACTAATAACAGCGAAAACCACTGAAATAACAGTCACAATCTGCAAAGCCTCACTAATAACAGCGAAAACCACTGAAATAACTGTGGCAATCTGCACAACCTCACTAATAACAGCGAAAACCACTAAAATAACAGTCACAATCTGCAAAGCCTCACTAATAACAGCGAAAACCACTGAAATAACTGTGGCAATCTGCACAACCTCACTAATAACAGCGAAAACCACTGAAATAACTGTGGCAATCTGCACAACCTCACTAATAACAGCGAAAACCACTGAAATAACAGTCACAATCTGCAAAGCCTCACTAATAACAGCGAAAACCACTGAAATAACTGTGGCAATCTGCACAACCTCACTAATAACAGCGAAAACCACTGAAATAACAGTCACAATCTGCAAAGCCTCACTAATAACAGCGAAAACCACTGAAATAACTGTGGCAATCTGCACAACCTCACTAATAACAGCGAAAACCACTGAAATAACTGTGGCAATCTGCACAACCTCACTAATAACAGCGAAAACCACTAAAATAACAGTCACAATCTGCAAAGCCTCACTAATAACAGCGAAAACCACTGAAATAACTGTGGCAATCTGCACAACCTCACTAATAACAGCGAAAACCACTAAAATAACAGTCACAATCTGTAAAGCTCACTAATAACAGCGAAGCCTCACTAATAACAGCGAAAACCACTGAAATAACAGCCACAATCTGCAAAGCCTCACTAATAACAGCGAAAACCACTGAAATAACTGTGGCAATCTGCAAAACCTCACTAATAACAGCGAAAACCACTAAAATAACAGTCACAATCTGCAAAGCCTCACTAATAACAGCGAAAACCACTGAAATAACTGTGGCAATCTGCACAACCTCACTAATAACAGCGAAAACCACTAAAATAACAGTCACAATCTGTAAAGCCTCACTAATAACAGCGAAAACCACTGAAATAACTGTGGCAATCTGCACAACCTCACTAATAACAGCGAAAACCACTGAAATAACAGTCACAATCTGCAAAGCCTCACTTATAACAGCGAAAACCAGTGAAATAACTGTGGCAATCTGCACAACCTCACTAATAACAGCGAAAACCACTAAGATAACAGTCACAATCTGCAAAGCCTCACTAATAACAGCGAAAACCACTGAAATAACTGTGGCAATCTGCACAACCTCACTAATAACAGCGAAAACCACTAAAATAACAGTCACAATCTGTAAAGCCTCACTAATAACAGCGAAAACCACTGAAATAACTGTGGCAATCTGCACAACCTCACTAATAACAGCGAAAACCACTGAAATAACAGTCACAATCTGCAAAGCCTCACTTATAACAGCGAAAACCAGTGAAATAACTGTGGCAATCTGCACAACCTCACTAATAACAGCGAAAACCACTGAAATAACAGTCACAATCTGCAAAGCCTCACTAATAACAGCGAAAACCACTGAAATAACTGTGGCAATCTGCACAACCTCACTAATAACAGCGAAAACCACTGAAATAACAGTCACAATCTGCAAAGCCTCACTAATAACAGCGAAACCCACTGAAATAACAGTCACAATCTGCAAAGCCTCACTAATAACAGCGAAAACCACTGAAAAAACTGTGGCAATCTGCACAACCTCACTAATAACAGCGAAAACCACTAAAATAACAGTCACAATCTGCAAAGCCTCACTAATAACAGCGAAACCCACTGAAATAACAGTCACAATCTGCAAAGCCTCACTAATAACAGCGAAAACCACTGAAAAAACTGTGGCAATCTGCACAACCTCACCAATAACAGCGAAAACCACTAAAATAACAGTCACAATCTGCAAAGCCTCACTAATAACAGCGAAAACCACTGAAATAACTGTGGCAATCTGCACAACCTCACTAATAACAGCGAAAACCACTAAAATAACAGTCACAATCTGCAAAGCCTCACTAATAACAGCGAAACCCACTGAAATAACAGTCACAATCTGCAAAGCCTCACTAATAACAGCGAAAACCACTGAAAAACCTGTGGCAATCTGCACAACCTCCCCAATAACAGCGAAAACCACTGAAATAACAGTCACAATCTGCAAAGCCTCACTAATAACAGCGAAACCCACTGAAATAACAGTCACAATCTGCAAAGCCTCACTAATAACAGCGAAAACCACTGAAATAACTGTGGCAATCTGCACAACCTCACTAATAACAGCGAAAACCACTGAAATAACAGTCACAATCTGCAAAGCCTCACTAATAACAGCGAAACCCACTGAAATAACAGTCACAATCTGCAAAGCCTCACTAATAACAGCGAAAACCACTGAAAAAACTGTGGCAATCTGCACAACCTCACCAATAACAGCGAAAACCACTAAAATAACAGTCACAATCTGCAAAGCCTCACTAATAACAGCGAAAACCACTGAAATAACTGTGGCAATCTGCACAACCTCACTAATAACAGCGAAAACCACTAAAATAACAGTCACAATCTGCAAAGCCTCACTAATAACAGCGAAAACCACTGAAATAACAGTCACAATCTGCAAAGCCTCACTAATAACAGCGAAAACCACTGAAATAACTGTGGCAATCTGCACAACCTCACTAATAACAGCGAAAACCACTAAAATAACAGTCACAATCTGCAAAGCCTCACTAATAACAGCGAAAACCACTGAAATAACTGTGGCAATCTGCACAACCTCACTAATAACAGCGAAAACCATTAAAATAACAGTCACAATCTGCAAAGCCTCACTAATAACAGCGAAAACCACTGAAATAACTGTGGCAATCTGCACAACCTCACTAATAACAGCGAAAACCACTAAAATAACAGTCACAATCTGCAAAGCCTCACTAATAACAGCGAAAACCACTGAAATAACTGTGGCAATCTGCACAACCTCACTAATAACAGCGAAAACCACTGAAATAACAGTCACAATCTGCAAAGCCTCACTTATAACAGCGAAAACCAGTGAAATAACTGTGGCAATCTGCACAACCTCACTAATAACAGCGAAAACCACTAAGATAACAGTCACAATCTGCAAAGCCTCACTAATAACAGCGAAAACCACTGAAATAACTGTGGCAATCTGCACAACCTCACTAATAACAGCGAAACCACTAAAATAACAGTCACAATCTGTAAAGCCTCACTAATAACAGCGAAAACCACTGAAATAACTGTGGCAATCTGCACAACCTCACTAATAACAGCGAAAACCACTGAAATAACAGTCACAATCTGCAAAGCCTCACTTATAACAGCGAAAACCAGTGAAATAACTGTGGCAATCTGCACAACCTCACTAATAACAGCGAAAACCACTGAAATAACAGTCACAATCTGCAAAGCCTCACTAATAACAGCGAAAACCACTGAAATAACTGTGGCAATCTGCACAACCTCACTAATAACAGCGAAAACCACTGAAATAACAGTCACAATCTGCAAAGCCTCACTAATAACAGCGAAACCCACTGAAATAACAGTCACAATCTGCAAAGCCTCACTAATAACAGCGAAAACCACTGAAAAAACTGTGGCAATCTGCACAACCTCACTAATAACAGCGAAAACCACTAAAATAACAGTCACAATCTGCAAAGCCTCACTAATAACAGCGAAACCCACTGAAATAACAGTCACAATCTGCAAAGCCTCACTAATAACAGCGAAAACCACTGAAAAAACTGTGGCAATCTGCACAACCTCACCAATAACAGCGAAAACCACTAAAATAACAGTCACAATCTGCAAAGCCTCACTAATAACAGCGAAAACCACTGAAATAACTGTGGCAATCTGCACAACCTCACTAATAACAGCGAAAACCACTAAAATAACAGTCACAATCTGCAAAGCCTCACTAATAACAGCGAAACCCACTGAAATAACAGTCACAATCTGCAAAGCCTCACTAATAACAGCGAAAACCACTGAAAAAACTGTGGCAATCTGCACAACCTCACCAATAACAGCGAAAACCACTGAAATAACAGTCACAATCTGCAAAGCCTCACTAATAACAGCGAAACCCACTGAAATAACAGTCACAATCTGCAAAGCCTCACTAATAACAGCGAAAACCACTGAAATAACTGTGGCAATCTGCACAACCTCACTAATAACAGCGAAAACCACTGAAATAACAGTCACAATCTGCAAAGCCTCACTAATAACAGCGAAAACCACTGAAATAACTGTGGCAATCTGCACAACCTCACTAATAACAGCGAAAACCACTAAAATAACAGTCACAATCTGTAAAGCCTCACTAATAACAGCGAAAACCACTGAAATAACTGTGGCAATCTGCACAACCTCACTAATAACAGCGAAAACCACTGAAATAACAGTCACAATCTGCAAAGCCTCACTTATAACAGCGAAAACCAGTGAAATAACTGTGGCAATCTGCACAACCTCACTAATAACAGCGAAAACCACTGAAATAACAGTCACAATCTGCAAAGCCTCACTAATAACAGCGAAAACCACTGAAATAACTGTGGCAATCTGCACAACCTCACTAATAACAGCGAAAACCACTGAAATAACAGTCACAATCTGCAAAGCCTCACTAATAACAGCGAAACCCACTGAAATAACAGTCACAATCTGCAAAGCCTCACTAATAACAGCGAAAACCACTGAAAAAACTGTGGCAATCTGCACAACCTCACTAATAACAGCGAAAACCACTAAAATAACAGTCACAATCTGCAAAGCCTCACTAATAACAGCGAAAACCACTGAAATAACTGTGGCAATCTGCACAACCTCACTAATAACAGCGAAAACCACTAAAATAACAGTCACAATCTGCAAAGCCTCACTAATAACAGCGAAAACCACTGAAATAACTGTGGCAATCTGCACAACCTCACTAATAACAGCGAAAACCACTGAAATAACAGTCACAATCTGCAAAGCCTCACTAATAACAGCGAAAACCACTGAAATAACTGTGGCAATCTGCACAACCTCACTAATAACAGCGAAAACCACTAAAATAACAGTCACAATCTGCAAAGCCTCACTAATAACAGCGAAAACCACTGAAATAACTGTGGCAATCTGCACAACCTCACTAATAACAGCGAAAACCACTAAAATAACAGTCACAATCTGCAAAGCCTCACTAATAACAGCGAAAACCACTGAAATAACTGTGGCAATCTGCACAACCTCACTAATAACAGCGAAAACCACTGAAATAACAGTCACAATCTGCAAAGCCTCACTAATAACAGCGAAAACCACTGAAATAACTGTGGCAATCTGCACAACCTCACTAATAACAGCGAAAACCACTGAAATAACAGTCACAATCTGCAAAGCCTCACTAATAACAGCGAAAACCAGTGAAATAACTGTGGCAAACCACAGAAAACCACTGAAATAACAGTCACAATCTGCAAAGCCTCACTTATAACAGCGAAAACCAGTGAAATAACTGTGGCAATCTGCACAACCTCACTAATAACAGCGAAAACCACTGAAATAACAGTCACAATCTGCAAAGCCTCACTAATAACAGCGAAAACCACTGAAATAACAGTCACAATGTGCAAAGCCTCACTAATAACAGCGAAAACCACTGAAATAACTGTGGCAATCTGCACAACCTCACTAATAACAGCGAAAACCACTGAAATAACAGTCACAATCTGCAAAGCCTCACTTATAACAGCGAAAACCAGTGAAATAACTGTGGCAATCTGCACAACCTCACTAATAACAGCGAAAACCACTGAAATAACAGTCACAATCTGCAAAGCCTCACTAATAACAGCGAAAACCACTGAAATAACTGTGGCAATCTGCACAACCTCACTAATAACAGCGAAAACCACTAAAATAACAGTCACAATCTGCAAAGCCTCACTAATAACAGCGAAAACCACTGAAATAACAGTCACAATCTGCAAAGCCTCACTAATAACAGCGAAAACCACTGAAATAACTGTGGCAATCTGCACAACCTCACTAATAACAGCGAAAACCACTAAAATAACAGTCACAATCTGCAAAGCCTCACTAATAACAGCGAAAACCACTGAAATAACTGTGGCAATCTGCACAACCTCACTAATAACAGCGAAAACCACTAAAATAACAGTCACAATCTGCAAAGCCTCACTAATAACAGCGAAAACCACTGAAATAACAGTCACAATCTGCAAAGCCTCACTAATAACAGCGAAAGCCACTGAAATAACTGTGGCAATCTGCACAACCTCACTAATAACAGCGAAAACCACTAAAATAACAGTCACAATCTGCAAAGCCTCACTAATAACAGCGAAAACCACTGAAATAACTGTGGCAATCTGCACAACCTCACTAATAACAGCGAAAACCACTAAATAACAGTCACAATCTGCAAAGCCTCACTAATAACAGCGAAAACCACTGAAATAACTGTGGCAATCTGCACAACCTCACTAATAACAGCGAAAACCACTGAAATAACAGTCACAATCTGCAAAGCCTCACTAATAACAGCGAAAACCACTGAAATAACTGTGGCAATCTGCACAACCTCACTAATAACAGCGAAAACCACTGAAATAACAGTCACAATCTGCAAAGCCTCACTAATAACAGCGAAAGCCACTGAAATAACTGTGGCAATCTGCACAACCTCACTAATAACAGCGAAAACCACTGAAATAACAGTCACAATCTGCAAAGCCTCACTAATAACAGCGAAAACCACTGAAATAACTGTGGCAATCTGCACAACCTCACTAATAACAGCGAAAACCACTGAAATAACAGTCACAATCTGCAAAGCCTCACTAATAACAGCGAAAACCACTGAAATAACTGTGGCAATCTGCACAACCTCACTAATAACAGCGAAAACCGCTAAAATAACAGTCACAATCTGCAAAGCCTCACTAATAACAGCGAAAACCACTGAAATAACTGTGGCAATCTGCACAACCTCACTAATAACAGCGAAAACCACTAAAATAACAGTCACAATCTGCAAAGCCTCACTAATAACAGCGAAAACCACTGAAATAACTGTGGCAATCTGCACAACCTCACTAATAACAGCGAAAACCACTGAAATAACAGTCACAATCTGCAAAGCCTCACTAATAACAGCGAAAACCACTGAAATAACTGTGGCAATCTGCACAACCTCACTAATAACAGCGAAAACCACTAAAATAACAGTCACAATCTGCAAAGCCTCACTAATAACAGCGAAAACCACTGAAATAACTGTGGCAATCTGCACAACCTCACTAATAACAGCGAAAACCACTGAAAGTCACAGTCACAATCTGCAAAGCCTCACTAATAACAGCGCAAACCACTGAAATAACTGTGGCAATCTGCACAACCTCACTAATAACAGCGAAAACCACTGAAATAACAGTCACAATCTGCAAAGCCTCACTAATAACAGCGAAAACCACTGAAATAACTGTGGCAATCTGCACAACCTCACTAATAACAGCGAAAACCACTGAAATAACAGTCACAATCTGCAAAGCCTCACTAATAACAGCGAAAACCACTGAAATAACTGTGGGAATCTGCACGACCTCACTAATAACAGCGAAAACCACTGAAATAACAGTCACAATCTGCAAAGCCTCACTAATAACAGCGAAAACCACTGAAATAACTGTGGCAATCTGCACAACCTCACTAATAACAGCGAAAACCACTGAAATAACAGTCACAATCTGCAAAGCCTCACTTATAACAGCGAAAACCAGTGAAATAACTGTGGCAATCTGCACAACCTCACTAATAACAGCGAAAACCACTGAAATAACAGTCACAATCTGCAAAGCCTCACTAATAACAGCGAAAACCACTGAAATAACTGTGGCAATCTGCACAACCTCACTAATAACAGCGAAAACCACTGAAATAACAGTCACAATCTGCAAAGCCTCACTAATAACAGCGAAAACCAGTGAAATAACTGTGGCAATCTGCACAACCTCACTAATAACAGCGAAAACCACTGAAATAACAGTCACAATCTGCAAAGCCTCACTAATAACAGCGAAAACCACTGAAATAACTGTGGCAATCTGCCACAACCTCACTAATAACAGCGAAAACCACTGAAATAACAGTCACAATCTGCAAAGCCTCACTAATAACAGCGAAAACCACTGAAATAACTGTGGCAATCTGCACAACCTCACTAATAACAGCGAAAACCACTGAAATAACAGTCACAATCTGCAAAGCCTCACTAATAACAGCGAAAACCACTGAAATAACTGTGGCAATCTGCACAACCTCACTAATAACAGCGAAAACCACTGAAATAACAGTCACAATCTGCAAAGCCTCACTAATAACAGCGAAAACCACTGAAATAACTGTGGCAATCTGCACAACCTCACTAATAACAGCGAAAACATAAAATAACAGTCACAATCTGCAAAGCCTCACTAATAACAGCGAAAACCACTGAAATAAACTGTGGCAATCTGCACAAGCCTCACTAATAACAGCGAAAACTGAAATAACAGTCACAATCTGCAAAGCCTCACTAATAACAGCGAAAACCACTGAAATAACTGTGGCAATCTGCACAACCTCACTAATAACAGCGAAAACCACTGAAATAACAGTCACAATCTGCAAAGCCTCACTAATAACAGCAAAAACCACTGAAATAACTGTGGCAATCTGCACAACCTCACTAATAACAGCGAAAACCACTAAAATAACAGTCACAATCTGCAAAGCCTCACTAATAACAGCGAAAACCACTGAAATAACTGTGGCAATCTGCACAACCTCACTAATAACAGCGAAAACCACTGAAATAACAGTCACAATCTGCAAAGCCTCACTAATAACAGCGAAAACCACTGAAATAACTGTGGCAATCTGCACAACCTCACTAATAACAGCGAAAACCACTAAATAACAGTCACAATCTGCAAAGCCTCACTAATAACAGCGAAACCCACTGAAATAACTGTGGCAATCTGCACAACCTCACTAATAACAGCAAAAACCACTGAAATAACAGTCACAATCCGCAAAGCCTCACTTATAACAGCGAAAACCAGTGAAATAACTGTGGCAATCTGCACAACCTCACTAATAACAGCGAAAACCACTGAAATAACAGTCACAATCCGCAAAGCCTCACTAATAACAGCGAAAACCACTGAAATAACTGTGGCAATCTGCACAACCTCACTAATAACAGCGAAAACCACTGAAATAACAGTCACAATCTGCAAAGCCTCACTAATAACAGCGAAAACCACTGAAATAACTGTGGCAATCTGCGCAACCTCGCTAATAACAGCGAAAACCACTAAAATAACAGTCACAATCTGCAAAGCCTCACTAATAACAGCGAAAACCACTGAAATAACTGTGGCAATCTGCACAACCTCACTAATAACAGCGAAAACCACTGAAATAACAGTCACAATCTGCAAAGCCTCACTAATAACAGCGAAAACCTCTGAAATAACTGTGGCAATCTGCACAACCTCACTAATAACAGCGAAAACCACTAAAATAACGGTCACAATCTGCAAAGCCTCACTAATAACAGCGAAAACCACTGAAATAACTGTGGCAATCTGCACAACCTCACTAATAACAGCGAAAACCACTGAAATAACAGTCACAATCTGCAAAGCCTCACTTATAACAGCGAAAACCAGTGAAATAACTGTGGCAATCTGCACAACCTCACTAATAACAGCGAAAACCACTGAAATAACAGTCACAATCTGCAAAGCCTCACTGAATAACAGCGAAAACCACTGAAATAACTGTGGCAATCTGCACAACCTCACTAATAACAGCGAAAACCACTGAAATAACAGTCACAATCTGCAAAGCCTCACTAATAACAGCGAAAACCACTGAAATAACTGTGGCAATCTGCACAACCTCACTAATAACAGCGAAAACCACTGAAATAACAGTCACAATCTGCAAAGCCTCACTAATAACAGCGAAAACCACTGAAATAACTGTGGCAATCTGCACAACCTCACTAATAACAGCGAAAACCACTGAAATAACAGTCACAATCTGCAAAGCCTCACTAATAACAGCGAAAACCACTGAAATAACTATGGCAATCTGCACAACCTCACTAATAACAGCGAAAACCACTGAAATAACAGTCACAATCTGCAAAGCCTCACCAATAACAGCGAAAACCACTGAAATAACTGTGGCAATCTGCACAACCTCACTAATAACAGCGAAAACCACTAAATAACAGTCACAATCTGCAAAGCCTCACTAATAACAGCGAAAACCACTGAAATAACTGTGGCAATCTGCACAACCTCACTAATAACAGCGAAAACCACTGAAATAACAGTCACAATCTGCAAAGCCTCACTAATAACAGCGAAAACCACTGAAATAACTGTGGCAATCTGCACAACCTCACTAATAACAGCGAAAACCACTAAAATAACAGTCACAATCTGCAAAGCCTCACTAATAACAGCGAAAACCACTGAAATAACTGTGGCAATCTGCACAACCTCACTAATAACAGCGAAAACCACTGAAATAACAGTCACAATCTGCAAAGCCTCACTAATAACAGCGAAAACCAGTGAAATAACTGTGGCAATCTGCACAACCTCACTAATAACAGCGAAAACCACTCAAATAACAGTCACAATCTGCAAAGCCTCACTAATAACAGCGAAAACCACTGAAATAACTGTGGCAATCTGCACAACCTCACTAATAACAGCGAAAACCACTGAAATAACAGTCACAATCTGCAAAGCCTCACTAATAACAGCGAAAACCACTGAAATAACTGTGGCAATCTGCACAACCTCACTAATAACAGCGAAAACCACTGAAATAACAGTCACAATCTGCAAAGCCTCACTAATAACAGCGAAAACCACTGAAATAACTGTGGCAATCTGCACAACCTCACTAATAACAGCGAAAACCACTGAAATAACAGTCACAATCTGCAAAGCCTCACTAATAACAGCGAAAACCACTGAAATAACTGTGGCAATCTGCACAACCTCACTAATAACAGCGAAAACCACTAAAATAACAGTCACAATCTGCAAAGCCTCACTAATAACAGCGAAAACCACTGAAATAACTGTGGCAATCTGCACAACCTCACTAATAACAGCGAAAACCACTGAAATAACAGTCACAATCTGCAAAGCCTCACTAATAACAGCGAAAACCACTGAAATAACTGTGGCAATCTGCACAACCTCACTAATAACAGCGAAAACCACTGAAATAACAGTCACAATCTGCAAAGCCTCACTAATAACAGCGAAAACCACTGAAATAACTGTGGCAATCTGCACAACCTCACTAATAACAGCGAAAACCACTAAAATAACAGTCACAATCTGCAAAGCCTCACTAATAACAGCGAAAACCACTGAAATAACTGTGGCAATCTGCACAACCTCACTAATAACAGCGAAAACCACTGAAATAACAGTCACAATCTGCAAAGCCTCACTTATAACAGCGAAAACCAGTGAAATAACTGTGGCAATCTGCACAACCTCACTAATAACAGCGAAAACCACTGAAATAACAGTCACAATCTGCAAAGCCTCACTAATAACAGCGAAAACCACTGAAATAACTGTGGCAATCTGCACAACCTCACTAATAACAGCGAAAACCACTGAAATAACAGTCACAATCTGCAAAGCCTCACTAATAACAGCGAAAACCACTGAAATAACTGTGGCAATCTGCACAACCTCACTAATAACAGCGAAAACCACTGAAATAACAGTCACAATCTGCAAAGCCTCACTAATGACAGCGAAAACCACTGAAATAACTGTGGCAATCTGCACAACCTCACTAATAACAGCGAAAACCACTGAAATAACAGTCACAATCTGCAAAGCCTCACTTATAACAGCGAAAACCAGGAGAATAACTGTGGCAATCTGCACAACCTCACTAATAACAGCGAAAACCACTGAAATAACAGTCACAATCTGCAAAGCCTCACTAATAACAGCGAAAACCACTGAAATAACTGTGGCAATCTGCACAACCTCACTAATAACAGCGAAAACCACTGAAATAACAGTCACAATCTGCAAAGCCTCACTAATAACAGCGAAAACCACTGAAATAACTGTGGCAATCTGCACAACCTCACTAATAACAGCGAAAACCACTGAAATAACAGTCACAATCTGCAAAGCCTCACTAATAACAGCGAAAACCACTGAAATAACTGTGGCAATCTGCACAACCTCACTAATAACAGCGAAAACCACTGAAATAACAGTCACAATCTGCAAAGCCTCACTAATAACAGCGAAAACCACTGAAATAACTGTGGCAATCTGCACAACCTCACTAATAACAGCGAAAACCACTAAAATAACAGTCACAATCTGCAAAGCCTCACTAATAACAGCGAAAACCACTGAAATAACTGTGGCAATCTGCACAACCTCACTAATAACAGCGAAAACCACTAAAATAACAGTCACAATCTGCAAAGCCTCACTAATAACAGCGAAAACCACTGAAATAACTGTGGCAATCTGCACAACCTCACTAATAACAGCGAAAACCACTGAAATAACAGTCACAATCTGCAAAGCCTCACTAATAACAGCGAAAACCACTGAAATAACTGTGGCAATCTGCACAACCTCACTAATAACAGCGAAAACCACTGAAATAACAGTCACAATCTGCAAAGCCTCACTAATAACAGCGAAAACCACTGAAATAACTGTGGCAATCTGCACAACCTCACTAATAACAGCGAAAGCCACTGAAATAACAGTCACAATCTGCAAAGCCTCACTTATAACAGCGAAAACCAGTGAAATAACTGTGGCAATCTGCACAGCCTCACTAATAACAGCGAAAACCACTGAAATAACAGTCACAATCTGCAAAGCCTCACTAATAACAGCGAAAACCACTGAAATAACTGTGGCAATCTGCACAACCTCACTAGTAACAGCGAAAACCACTGAAATAACAGTCACAATCTGCAAAGCCTCACTAATAACAGCGAAAACCACTGAAATAACTGTGGCAATCTGCACAACCTCACTAATAACAGCGAAAACCACTGAAATAACAGTCACAATCTGCAAAGCCTCACTAATAACAGCGAAAACCACAGAAATAACTGTGGCAATCTGCACAACCTCACTAATAACAGCGAAAACCACTGAAATAACAGTCACAATCTGCAAAGCCTCACTAATAACAGCGAAAACCACTGAAATAACTGTGGCAATCTGCACAACCTCACTAATAACAGCGAAAACCACTGAAATAACAGTCACAATCTGCAAAGCCTCACTAATAACAGCGAAAACCACTGAAATAACTGTGGCAATCTGCACAACCTCACTAATAACAGCGAAAACAACTGAAATAACAGTCACAATCTGCAAAGCCTCACTAATAACAGCGAAAACCAGTGAAATAACTGTGGCAATCTGCACAACCTCACTAATAACAGCGAAAACCACTGAAATAACAGTCACAATCTGCAAAGCCTCACTAATAACAGCGAAAACCACTGAAATAACTGTGGCTATCTGCACAACCTCACTAATAACAGCGAAAACCACTGAAATAACAGTCACAATCTGCAAAGCCTCACTAATAACAGCGAAAACCACTGAAATAACTGTGGCAATCTGCACAACCTCACTAATAACAGCGAAAACCACTGAAATAACAGTCACAATCTGCAAAGCCTCACTAATAACAGCGAAAACCACTGAAATAACTGTGGCAATCTGCACAACCTCACTAATAACAGCGAAAACCACTGAAATAACAGTCACAATCTGCAAAGCCTCACTAATAACAGCGAAAACCACTGAAATAACTGTGGCAATCTGCACAACCTCACTTATAACAGCGAAAACCACTGAAATAACAGTCACAATCTGCAAAGCCTCACTAATAACAGCGAAAACCACTGAAATAACTGTGGCAATCTGCACAACCTCACTAATAACAGCGAAAACCACTGAAATAACAGTCACAATCTGCAAAGCCTCACTTATAACAGCGAAAACCAGTGAAATAACTGTGGCAATCTGCACAACCTCACTAATAACAGCGAAAACCACTGAAATAACAGTCACAATCTTCAAAGCCTCACTAATAACAGCGAAAACCACTGAAATAACTGTGGCAATCTGCACAACCTCACTAATAACAGCGAAAACCACTGAAATAACAGTCACAATCTGCAAAGCCTCACTAATAACAGCGAAAACCACTGAAATAACTGTGGCAATCTGCACAACCTCACTAATAACAGCGAAAACCACTGAAATAACAGTCACAATCTGCAAAGCCTCACTAATAACAGCGAAAACCACTGAAATAACTGTGGCAATCTGCACAACCTCACTAATAACAGCGAAAACCACTGAAATAACAGTCACAATCTGCAAAGCCTCACTAATAACAGCGAAAACCACTGAAATAACTGTGGCAATCTGCACAACCTCACTAATAACAGCGAAAACCACTGAAATAACAGTCACAATCTGCAAAGCCTCACTAATAACAGCGAAAACCACTGAAATAACTGTGGCAATCTGCACAACCTCACTTATAACAGCGAAAACCACTGAAATAACAGTCACAATCTGCAAAGCCTCACTAATAAGAGCGAAAACCACTGAAATAACTGTGGCAATCTGCACAACCTCACTAATAACAGCGAAAACCACTGAAATAATAGTCACAATCTGCAAAGCCTCACTAATAACAGCGAAAACCACTGAAATAACTGTGGCAATCTGCACAACCTCACTAATAAGAGCGAAAACCACTGAAATAACAGTCACAATCTGCAAAGCCTCACTAATAACAGCGAAAACCACTGAAATAACTGTGGCAATCTGCACAACCTCACTAATAACAGCGAAAACCACTGAAATAACAGTCACAATCTGCAAAGCCTCACTAATAACAGCGAAAACCACTGAAATAACAGTCACAATCTGCAAAGCCTCACTAATAACAGCGAAAACCACTGAAATAACTGTGGCAATCTGCACAACCTCACTAATAACAGCGAAAACCACTAAAATAACAGTCACAATCTGCAAAGCCTCACTAATAACAGCGAAAACCACTGAAATAACTGTGGCAATCTGCACAACCTCACTAATAACAGCGAAAACCACTGAAATAACAGTCACAATCTGCAAAGCCTCACTAATAACAGCGAAAACCACTGAAATAACTGTGGCAATCTGCACAACCTCACTAATAACAGCGAAAACCACTGAAATAACAGTCTCAATCTGCAAAGCCTCACTTATAACAGCGAAAACCAGTGAAATAACTGTGGCAATCTGCACAACCTCACTAATAACAGCGAAAACCACTGAAATAACAGTCACAATCTGCAAAGCCTCACTAATAACAGCGAAAACCACTGAAATAACTGTGGCAATCTGCACAACCTCACTAATAACAGCGAAAACCACTGAAATAACAGTCACAATCTGCAAAGCCTCACTAATAACAGCGAAAACCACTGAAATAACTGTGGCAATCTGCACAACCTCACTAATTACAGCGAAAACCACTGAAATAACAGTCACAATCTGCAAAGCCTCACTTATAACAGCGAAAACCACTGAAATAACTGTGGCAATCTGCACAACCTCACTAATAACAGCGAAAACTACTGAAATAACAGTCACAATCTGCAAAGCCTCACTAATAACAGCGAAAACCACTGAAATAACTGTGGCAATCTGCACAACCTCACTAATAACAGCGAAAACCACTGAAATAACAGTCACAATCTGCAAAGCCTCACTAATAACAGCGAAAACCACTGAAATAACTGTGGCAATCTGCACAACCTCACTAATAACAGCGAAAACCACTAAAATAACAGTCACAATCTGCAAAGCCTCACTAATAACAGCGAAAACCACTGAAATAACTGTGGCAATCTGCACAACCTCACTAATAACAGCGAAAACCACTGAAATAACAGTCACAATCTGCAAAGCCTCACTAATAACAGCGAAAACCACTGAAATAACTGTGGCAATCTGCACAACCTCACTAATAACAGCGAAAACCACTGAAATAACAGTCACAATCTGCAAAGCCTCACTAATAACAGCGAAAACCACTGAAATAACTGTGGCAATCTGCACAACCTCACTAATAACAGCGAAAACCACTGAAATAACAGTCACAATCTGCAAAGCCTCACTTATAACAGCGAAAACCAGTGAAATAACTGTGGCAATCTGCACAACCTCACTAATAACAGCGAAAACCACTGAAATAACAGTCACAATCTGCAAAGCCTCACTTATAACAGCGAAAACCACTGAAATAACTGTGGCAATCTGCACAACCTCACTTATAACAGCGAAAACCACTGAAATAACAGTCACAATCTGCAAAGCCTCACTAATAACAGCGAAAACCACTGAAATAACTGTGGCAATCTGCACAACCTCACTAATAACAGCGAAAACCACTGAAATAACAGTCACAATCTGCAAAGCCTCACTAATAACAGCGAAAACCACTGAAATAACAGTCACAATCTGCAAAGCCTCACTAATAACAGCGAAAACCACTGAAATAACTGTGGCAATCTGCACAACCTCACTAATAACAGCGAAAACCACTAAAATAACAGTCACATTCTGCAAAGCCTCACTAATAACAGCGAAAACCACTGAAATAACTGTGGCAATTTGCACAACCTCACTAATAACAGCGAAAACCACTGAAATAACAGTCACAATCTGCAAAGCCTCACTAATAACAGCAAAAACCACTGAAATAACTGTGGCAATCTGCACAACCTCACTAATAACAGCGAAAACCACTGAAATAACAGTCACAATCTGCAAAGCCTCACTAATAACAGCGAAAACCACTGAAATAACTGTGGCAATCTGCACAACCTCACTAATAACAGCGAAAACCACTGAAATAACTGTGGCAATCTGCACAACCTCACTAATAACAGCGAAAACCACTGAAATAACAGTCACAATCTGCAAAGCCTCACTAATAACAGCGAAAACCATTGAAATAACTGTGGCAATCTGCACAACCTCACTAATAACAGCGAAAACCACTGAAATAACAGTCACAATCTGCAAAGCCTCACTTATAACAGCGAAAACCACTGAAATAACTGTGGCAATCTGCACAACCTCACTAATAACAGCGAAAACCACTGAAATAACAGTCACAATCTGCAAAGCCTCACTTATAACAGCGAAAACCACTGAAATAACTGTGGCAATCTGCACAACCTCACTAATAACAGCGAAAACCACTGAAATAATAGTCACAATCTGCAAAGCCTCACTAATAACAGCGAAAACCACTGAAATAACTGTGGCAATCTGCACAACCTCACTAATAACAGCGAAAACCACTGAAATAACTATGGCAATCTGCACAACCTCAATAATAACAGCGAAAACCACTGAAATAACAGTCACAATCTGCAAAGCCTCACTAATAACAGCGAAAACCATTGAAATAACTGTGGCAATCTGCACAACCTCACTAATAACAGCGAAAACCACTGAAATAACAGTCACAATCTGCAAAGCCTCACTTATAACAGCGAAAACCACTGAAATAACTGTGGCAATCTGCACAACCTCACTAATAACAGCGAAAACCACTGAAATAACAGTCACAATCTGCAAAGCCTCACTAATAACAGCGAAAACCACTGAAATAACTGTGGCAATCTGCACAACCTCACTAATAACAGCGAAAACCACTGAAATAACAGTCACAATCTGCAAAGCCTCACTAATAACAGCGAAAACCACTGAAATAACTGTGGCAATCTGCACAACCTCACTAATAACAGCGAAAACCACTGAAATAACAGTCACAATCTGCAAAGCCTCACTAATAACAGCGAAAACCACTGAAATAACTGTGGCAATCTGCACAACCTCACTAATTACAGCGAAAACCACTGAAATAACAGTCACAATCTGCAAAGCCTCACTTATAACAGCGAAAACCACTGAAATAACTGTGGCAATCTGCACAACCTCACTAATAACAGCGAAAACCACAGAAATAACAGTCACAATCTGCAAAGCCTCACTAATAACAGCGAAAACCACTGAAATAACAGTCACAATCTGCAAAGCTTCACTAATAACAGCGAAAACCACTGAAATAACTGTGGCAATCTGCACAACCTCACTAATAACAGCGAAAACCACTAAAATAACAGTCACAATCTGCAAAGCCTCACTAATAACAGCGAAAACCACTGAAATAACTGTGGCAATCTGCACAACCTCACTAATAACAGCGAAAACCACTGAAATAACAGTCACAATCTGCAAAGCCTCACTAATAACAGCGAAAACCACTGAAATAACTGTGGCAATCTGCACAACCTCACTAATAACAGCGAAAACCACTGAAATAACAGTCACAATCTGCAAAGCCTCACTAATAACAGCGAAAACCATTGAAATAACTGTGGCAATCTGCACAACCTCACTAATAACAGCGAAAACCACTGAAATAACAGTCACAATCTGCAAAGCCTCACTTATAACAGCGAAAACCAGTGAAATAACAGTGGCAATCTGCACAACCTCACTAATAACAGCGAAAACCACTGAAATAACAGTCACAATCTGCAAAGCCTCACTAATAACAGCGAAAACCACTGAAATAACTGTGGCAATCTGCACAACCTCACTAATAACAGCGAAAACAACTGAAATAACAGTCACAATCTGCAAAGCCTAACTAATAACAGCGAAAACCACTGAAATAACTGTGGCAATCTGCGCAACCTCACTAATAACAGCGAAAACCACTGAAATAACAGTCACAATCTGCAAAGCCTCACTTATAACAGCGAAAACCACTGAAATAACAGTCACAATCTGCAAAGCCTCACTAATAACAGCGAAAACCACTGAAATAACTGTGGCAGTCTGCACAACCTCACTAATAACAGCGAAAACCACTAAAATAACAGTCACAATCTGCAAAGCCTCACTAATAACAGCGAAAACCACTGAAATAACTGTGGCAATCTGCACAACCTCACTAATAACAGCGAAAACCACTGAAATAACAGTCACAATCTGCAAAGCCTCACTAATAACAGCGAAAACCACTGAAATAACTGTGGCAATCTGCACAACCTCACTAATAACAGCGAAAACCACTGAAATAACAGTCACAATCTGCAAAGCCTCACTTATAACAGCGAAAACCACTGAAATAACTGTGGCAATCTGCACAACCTCACTAATAACAGCGAAAACCACTGAAATAACTGTGGCAATCTGCACAACCTCACTAATAACAGCGAAAACCACTGAAATAACAGTCACAATCTGCAAAGCCTCACTGATAACAGCGAAAACCACTGAAATAACAGTCACAATCTGCAAAGCCTCACTAATAACAGCGAAAACCACTGAAATAACTGTGGCAATCTGCACAACCTCACTAATAACAGCGAAAACCACTAAAATAACAGTCACATTCTGCAAAGCCTCACTAATAACAGCGAAAACCACTGAAATAACTGTGGCAATCTGCACAACCTCACTAATAACAGCGAAAACCACTGAAATAACAGTCACAATCTGCAAAGCCTCACTAATAACAGCAAAAACCACTGAAATAACTGTGGCAATCTGCACAACCTCACTAATAACAGCGAAAACCACTGAAATAACAGTCACAATCTGCAAAGCCTCACTAATAACAGCGAAAACCAGTGAAATAACTGTGGCAATCTGCACAACCTCACTAATAACAGCGAAAATAACTGGAATAACAGTCACAATCTGCAAAGCCTCACTTATAACAGCGAAAACCAGTGAAATAACTGTGGCAATCTGCACAACCTCACTAATAACAGCGAAAACCACTGAAATAACAGTCACAATCTGCAAAGCCTCACTTATAACAGCGAAAACCAGTGAAATAACTGTGGCAATCTGCACAACCTCACTAATAACAGCGAAAACCACTGAAATAACAGTCACAATCTGCAAAGCCTCACTAATTACAGCGAAAACCACTGAAATAACTGTGGCAATCTGCACAACCTCACTAATAACAGCGAAAACCACTGAAATAACAGTCACAATCTGCAAAGCCTCACTAATAACAGCGAAAACCACTGAAATAACTGTGGCAATCTGCACAACCTCACTAATAACAGCGAAAACCACTGAAATAACAGTCACAATCTGCAAAGCCTCACTTATAACAGCGAAAACCAGTGAAATAACTGTGGCAATCTGCACAACCTCACTAATAACAGCGAAAACCACTGAAATAACAGTCACAATCTGCAAAGCCTCACTAATAACAGCGAAAACCACTGAAATAACTGTGGCAATCTGCACAACCTCACTAATAACAGCGAAAACCACTGAAATAACAGTCACAATCTGCAAAGCCTCACTAATAACAGCGAAAACCACTGAAATAACTGTGGCAATCTGCACAACCTCACTAATAACAGCGAAAACCACTGAAATAACAGTCACAATCTGCAAAGCCTCACTTATAACAGCGAAAACCAGTGAAATAACTGTGGCAATCTGCACAACCTCACTAATAACAGCGAAAACCACTGAAATAACAGTCACAATCTGCAAAGCCTCACTAATAACAGCGAAAACCACTGAAATAACTGTGGCAATCTGCACAACCTCACTAATAACAGCGAAAACCACTGAAATAACAGTCACAATCTGCAAAGCCTCACTAATAACAGCGAAAACCACTGAAATAACTGTGGCAATCTGCACAACCTCACTAATAACAGCGAAAACCACTGAAATAACAGTCACAATCTGCAAAGCCTCACTTATAACAGCGAAAACCAGTGAAATAACTGTGGCAATCTGCACAACCTCACTAATAACAGCGAAAACCACTGAAATAACAGTCACAATCTGCAAAGCCTCACTAATAACAGCGAAAACCACTGAAATAACTGTGGCAATCTGCACAACCTCACTAATAACAGCGAAAACCACTGAAATAACAGTCACAATCTGCAAAGCCTCACTAATAACAGCGAAAACCAGTGAAATAACTGTGGCAATCTGCACAACCTCACTAATAACAGCGAAAACCACTGAAATAACAGTCACAATCTGCAAAGCCTCACTAATAACAGCGAAAACCACTGAAATAACTGTGGCAATCTGCACAACCTCACTAATAACAGCGAAAACCACTGAAATAACAGTCACAATCTGCAAAGCCTCACTAATAACAGCGAAAACCACTGAAATAACTGTGGCAATCTGCACAACCTCACTAATAACAGCGAAAACCACTGAAATAACAGTCACAATCTGCAAAGCCTCACTAATAACAGCGAAAACCACTGAAATAACTGTGGCAATCTGCACAACCTCACTAATAACAGCGAAAACCACTAAAATAACAGTCACAATCTGCAAAGCCTCACTAATAACAGCGAAAACCACTGAAATAACTGTGGCAATCTGCACAACCTCACTAATAACAGCGAAAACCACTGAAATAACAGTCACAATCTGCAAAGCCTCACTAATAACAGCGAAAACCAGTGAAATAACTGTGGCAATCTGCACAACCTCACTAATAACAGCGAAAACCACTGAAATAACAGTCACAATCTGCAAAGCCTCGCTAATAACAGCGAAAACCACTGAAATAACTGTGGCAATCTGCACAACCTCACTAATAACAGCGAAAACCACTGAAATAACAGTCACAATCTGCAAAGCCTCACTAATAACAGCGAAAACCACTGAAATAACTGTCGCAATCTGCACAACCTCACTAATAACAGCGAAAACCACTGAAATAACAGTCGCAATCTGCAAAGCCTCACTAATAACAGCGAAAACCAGTGAAATAACTGTGGCAATCTGCACAACCTCACTAATAACAGCGAAAACCACTGAAATAACAGTCACAATCTGCAAAGCCTCACTAATAACAGCGAAAACCACTGAAATAACTGTGGCAATCTGCACAACCTCACTAATAACAGCGAAAACCACTGAAATAACAGTCACAATCTGCAAAGCCTCACTAATAACAGCGAAACCAGTGAAATAACTGTGGCAATCTGCACAACCTCACTAATAACAGCGAAAACCACTGAAATAACAGTCACAATCTGCAAAGCCTCACTAATAACAGCGAAAACCACTGAAATAACTGTGGCAATCTGCACAACCTCACTAATAACAGCGAAAACCACTGAAATAACAGTCACAATCTGCAAAGCCTCACTAATAACAGCGAAAACCAGTGAAATAACTGTGGCAATCTGCACAACCTCACTAATAACAGCGAAAACCACTGAAATAACAGTCACAATCTGCAAAGCCTCACTAATAACAGCGAAAACCACTGAAATAACTGTGGCAATCTGCACAACCTCACTAATAACAGCGAAAACCACTGAAATAACAGTCACAATCTGCAAAGCCTCACTAATAACAGCGAAAACCACTGAAATAACTGTGGCAATCTGCACAACCTCACTAATAACAGCGAAAACCACTGAAATAACAGTCACAATCTGCAAAGCCTCACTAATAACAGCGAAAACCACTGAAATAACTGTGGCAATCTGCACAACCTCACTAATAACAGCGAAAACCACTAAAATAACAGTCACAATCTGCAAAGCCTCACTAATAACAGCGAAAACCACTGAAATAACTGTGGCAATCTGCACAACCTCACTAATAACAGCGAAAACCACTGAAATAACAGTCACAATCTGCAAAGCCTCACTAATAACAGCGAAAACCAGTGAAAAAACTGTGGCAATCTGCACAACCTCACTAATAACAGCGAAAACCACTGAAATAACAGTCACAATCTGCAAAGCCTTACTAATAACAGCGAAAACCACTGAAATAACTGTGGCAATCTGCACAACCTCACTAATAACAGCGAAAACCACTGAAATAACAGTCACAATCTGCAAAGCCTCACTAATAACAGCGAAAACCACTGAAATAACTGTGGCAATCTGCACAACCTCACTAATAACAGCGAAAACCACTGAAATAACAGTCACAATCTGCAAAGCCTCACTAATAACAGCGAAAACCACTGAAATAACTGTGGCAATCTGCACAACCTCACTAATAACAGCGAAAACCACTGAAATAACAGTCACAATCTGCAAAGCCTCACTAATAACAGCGAAAACCACTGAAATAACTGTGGCAATCTGCACAACCAAAGCAAAGCCTCACTAATAACAGCGAAAACCACTGAAATAACTGTGGCAATCTGCACAACCTCACTAATAACAGCGAAAACCGCTGAAATAACAGTCACAATCTGCAAAGCCTCACTAATAACAGCGAAAACCACTGAAATAACTGTGGCAATCTGCACAACCTCACTAATAACAGCGAAAACCACTGAAATAACAGTCACAATCTGCAAAGCCTCACTAATAACAGCGAAAACCACTGAAATAACTGTGGCAATCTGCACAACCTCACTAATAACAGCGAAAACCACTAAAATAACAGTCACAATCTGCAAAGCCTCACTAATAACAGCGAAAACCACTGAAATAACTGTGGCAATCTGCACAACCTCACTAATAACAGCGAAAACCACTAAAATAACAGTCACAATCTGCAAAGCCTCACTAATAACAGCGAAAACCACTGAAATAACTGTGGCAATCTGCACAACCTCACTAATAACAGCGAAAACCACTGAAATAACAGTCACAATCTGCAAGCCTCACTAATAACAGCGAAAACCACTGAAATAACAGTCACAATCTGCAAAGCCTCACTATTAACAGCGAAAACCACTGAAATAACTGTGGCAATCTGCACAACCTCACTAATAACAGCGAAAGCCACTAAAATAACAGTCACAATCTGCAAAGCCTCACTAATAACAGCGAAAACCACTGAAATAACTGTGGCAATCTGCACAACCTCACTAATAACAGCGAAAACCACTGAAATAACAGTCACAATCTGCAAAGCCTCACTAATAACAGCGAAAACCACTGAAATAACTGTGGCAATCTGCACAACCTCACTAATAACAGCGAAAACCACTAAAATAACAGTCACAATCTGCAAAGCCTCACTAATAACAGCGAAAACCACTGAAATAACTGTGGCAATCTGCACAACCTCACTAATAACAGCGAAAACCACTGAAATAACAGTCACAATCTGCAAAGCCTCACTAATAACAGCGAAAACCACTGAAATAACTGTGGCAATCTGCACAACCTCACTAATAACAGCGAAAACCACTGAAATAACAGTCACAATCTGCAAAGCCTCACTAATAACAGCGAAAACCACTGAAATAACTGTGGCAATCTGCACAACCTCACTAATAACAGCGAAAACCACTGAAATAACAGTCACAATCTGCAAAGCCTCACTAATAACAGCGAAAACCACTGAAATAACTGTGACAATCTGCACAACCTCACTAATAACAGCGAAAACCACTGAAATAACAGTCACAATCTGCAAAGCCTCACTAATAACAGCGAAAACCACTGAAATAACTGTGGCAATCTGCACAACCTCACTAATAACAGCGAAAACCACTGAAATAACAGTCACAATCTGCAAAGCCTCACTAATAACAGCGAAGACCACTGAAATAACTGTGGCAATCTGCGCAATCTCACTAATAACAGCGAAAACCACTAAAATAACAGTCACAATCTGCAAAGCCTCACTAATAACAGCGAAAACCACTGAAATAACTGTGGCAATCTGCACAACCTCACTAATAACAGCGAAAACCACTGAAATAACAGTCACAATCTGCAAAGCCTCACTAATAACAGCGAAAACCACTGAAATAACTGTGGCAATCTGCACAACCTCACTAATAACAGCGAAAACCACTGAAATAACAGTCACAATCTGCAAAGCCTCACTTATAACAGCGGAAACCAGTGAAATAACTGTGGCAATCTGCACAACCTCACTAATAACAGCGAAAACCACTGAAATAACAGTCACAATCTACATAGCCTCACTAATAACAGCGAAAACCACTGAAATAACTGTGGCAATCTGCACAACCTCACTAATAACAGCGAAAACCACTGAAATAACAGTCACAATCTGCAAAGCCTCACTAATAACAGCGAAAACCACTGAAATAACTGTGGCAATCTGCACAACCTCACTAATAACAGCGAAAACCACTAAAATAACAGTCACAATCTGCAAAGCCTCACTAATAACAGCGAAAACCACTGAAATAACTGTGGCAATCTGCACAACCTCACTAATAACAGCGAAAACCACTGAAATAACAGTCACAATCTGCAAAGCCTCACTAATAACAGCGAAAACCAGTGAAATAACTTTGGCAATCTGCACAACCTCACTAATAACAGCAAAAACCACTGAAATAACAGTCACAATCTGCAAAGCCTCACTAATAACAGCGAAAACCACTGAAATAACTGTGGCAATCTGCACAACCTCACTAATAACAGCGAAAACCACTGAAATAACAGTCACAATCTGCAAAGCCTCACTAATAACAGCGAAAACCACTGAAATAACTGTGGCAATCTGCACAACCTCACTAATAACAGCGAAAACCACTGAAATAACAGTCACAATCTGCAAAGCCTCACTAATAACAGCGAAAACCACTGAAATAACTGTGCAATCTGCACAACCTCACTAATAACAGCGAAAACCACTGAAATAACAGTCACAATCTGCAAAGCCTCACTAATAACAGTGAAAACCACTGAAATAACAGTCACAATCTCCAAAGCCTCACTAATAACAGCGAAAACCACTGAAATTACTGTGGCAATCTGCACAACCTCACTAATAACAGCGAAAACCACTGAAATAACAGTCACAATCTGCAAAGCCTCACTTATAACAGCGAAAACCAGTGAAATAACTGTGGCAATCTGCACAACCTCACTAATAACAGCGAAAACCACTGAAATAACAGTCACAATCTGCAAAGCCTCACTAATAACAGCGAAAACCACTGAAATAACTGTGGCAATCTGCACAACCTCACTAATAACAGCGAAAACCACTAAATAACAGTCACAATCTGCAAAGCCTCACTAATAACAGCGAAAGCCACTGAAATAACTGTGGCAATCTGCACAACCTCACTAATACAGCGAAAACCACTGAAATAACAGTCACAATCTGCAAAGCCTCACTAATAACAGCGAAAACCACTGAAATAACTGTGGCAATCTGCACAACCTCACTAATAACAGCGAAAACCACTGAAATAACAGTCACAATCTGCAAAGCCTCACTTATAACAGCGAAAACCAGTGAAATAACTGTGGCAATCTGCACAACCTCACTAATAACAGCGAAAACCACTGAAATAACAGTCCCAATCTGCAAAGCCTCACTAATAACAGCGAAAACCACTGAAATAACTGTGGCAATCTGCACAACCTCACTAATAACAGCGAAAACCACTGAAATAACAGACACAATCTGCAAAGCCTCACTAATAACAGCGAAAACCACTGAAATAACTGTGGCAATCTGCACAACCTCACTAATAACAGCGAAAACCACTAAAATAACAGTCACAATCTGCAAAGCCTCACTAATAACATTGAAAACCACTGAAATAACTGTGGCAATCTGCACAACCTCACTAATAACAGCGAAAACCACTAAAATAACAGTCACAATCTGCAAAGCCTCACTAATAACAGCGAAAACCACTGAAATAACTGTGGCAATCTGCACAACCTCACTAATAACAGCGAAAACCACTGAAATAACAGTCACAATCTGCAAAGCCTCACTAATAACAGCAAAAACCAGTGAAATAACTGTGGCAATCTGCACAACCTCACTAATAACAGCGAAAACCACTGAAATAACAGTCACAATCTGCAAAGCCTCACTAATAACAGCGAAAACCACTGAAATAACTGTGGCAATCTGCACAACCTCACTAATAACAGCGAAAACCACTGAAATAACAGTCACAATCTGCAAAGCCTCACTAATAACAGCGAAAACCACTGAAATAACTGTGGCAAACTGCACAACCTCACTAATAACAGCGAAAACCACTGAAATAACAGTCACAATCTGCAAAGCCTCACTTATAACAGCGAAAACCAGTGAAATAACTGTGGCAATCTGCACAACCTCACTAATAACAGCGAAAACCACTGAAATAACAGTCACAATCTGCAAAGCCTCACTAATAATAGCGAAAACCACTGAAATAACTGTGGCAATCTGCACAACCTCACTAATAACAGCGAAAACCACTGAAATAACAGTCACAATCTGCAAAGCCTCACTAATAACAGCGAAAACCACTGAAATAACTGTGGCAGTCTGCACAACCTCACTAATAACAGCGAAAACCACTGAAATAACAGTCACAATCTGCAAAGCCTCACTTATAACAGCGAAAACCAGTGAAATAACTGTGGCAATCTGCACAACCTCACTAATAACAGCGAAAACCACTGAAATAACAGTCACAATCTGCAAAGCCTCACCAATAACAGCGAAAACCACTGAAATAACTGTGGCAATCTGCACAACCTCACTAATAACAGCGAAAACCACTGAAATAACAGTCACAATCTGCAAAGCCTCACTAATAACAGCGAAAACCACTGAAATAACTGTGGCAATCTGCACAACCTCACTAATAACAGCGAAAACCACTGAAATAACAGTCACAATCTGCAAAGCCTCACTAATAACAGCGAAAACCACTGAAATAACTGTGGCAATCTGCACAACCTCACTAATAACAGCGAAAACCACTGAAATAACAGTCACAATCTTCAAAGCCTCACTAATAACAGCGAAAACCACTGAAATAACTGTGGCAATCTGCACAGCCTCACTAATAACAGCGAAAACCACTAAAATAACAGTCACAATCTGCAAAGCCTCACTAATAACAGCGAAAACCACTGAAATAACTGCGGCAATCTGCACAACCTCACTAATAACAGCGAAAACCACTGAAATAACTGTGGCAATCTGCACAACCTCACTAATAACAGCGAAAACCACTGAAATAACAGTCACAATCTGCAAAGCCTCACTAATAACAGCGAAAACCACTGAAATAACAGTCACAATCTGCAAAGCCTCACTAATAACAGTGAAAACCACTGAAATAACTGTGGCAATCTGCACAACCTCACTAATAACCGCGAAAACCACTAAAATAACAGTCACAATCTG
>CAXASF010000343.1:0-19632 GCA_963971475.1 Chrysops caecutiens | reverse complement strand
GATTGTGACTGTTAGTTCACTGGTTTTCGCTGTTATTAGTGAGGTTGTGCAGATTGCCACAGTTATTTCACTGGTTTTCGCTGTTATTAGTGAGGCTTTGCAGATTGTGACTGTTATTTCAGTGGTTTTCGCTGTTATTAGTGAGGCTTTGCAGATTGTGACTGTTATTTCAGTGGTTTTCGCTGTTATTAGTGAGGTTGTGCAGATTGCCACAGTTATTTCACTGGTTTTCGCTGTTATTAGTGAGGCTTTGCAGATTGTGACTGTTATTTCAGTGGTTTTCGCTGTTATTAGTGAGGTTGTGCAGATTGCCACAGTTATTTCACTGGTTTTCGCTGTTATTAGTGAGGCTTTGCAGATTGTGACTGTTATTTCAGTGGTTTTCGCTGTTATTAGTGAGGTTGTGCAGATTGCCACAGTTATTTCACTGGTTTTCGCTGTTATTAGTGAGGCTTTGCAGATTGTGACTGTTATTTCAGTGGTTTTCGCTGTTATTAGTGAGGTTGTGCAGATTGCCACAGTTATTTCACTGGTTTTCGCTGTTATTAGTGAGGCTTTGCAGATTGTGACTGTTATTTCAGTGGTTTTCGCTGTTATTAGTGAGGTTGTGCAGATTGCCACAGTTATTTCACTGGTTTTCGCTGTTATTAGTGAGGCTTTGCAGATTGTGACTGTTATTTCAGTGGTTTTCGCTGTTATTAGTGAGGCTTTGCAGATTGTGACTGTTATTTCAGTGGTTTTCGCTGTTATTAGTGAGGTTGTGCAGATTGCCACAGTTATTTCAGTGGTTTTCGCTGTTATTAGTGAGGTTGTGCAGATTGCCACAGTTATTTCACTGGTTTTCGCTGTTATTAGTGAGGCTTTGCAGATTGTGACTGTTATTTCAGTGGTTTTCGCTGTTATTAGTGAGGCTTTGCAGATTGTGACTGTTATTTCAGTGGTTTTCGCTGTTATTAGTGAGGTTGTGCAGATTGCCACAGTTATTTCACTGGTTTTCGCTGTTATTAGTGAGGCTTTGCAGATTGTGACTGTTATTTCAGTGGTTTTCGCTGTTATTAGTGAGGTTGTGCAGATTGCCACAGTTATTTCACTGGTTTTCGCTGTTATTAGTGAGGCTTTGCAGATTGTGACTGTTATTTCAGTGGTTTTCGCTGTTATTAGTGAGGTTGTGCAGATTGCCACAGTTATTTCACTGGTTTTCGCTGTTATTAGTGAGGCTTTGCAGATTGTGACTGTTATTTCAGTGGTTTTCGCTGTTATTAGTGAGGCTTTGCAGATTGTGACTGTTATTTCAGTGGTTTTCGCTGTTATTAGTGAGGTTGTGCAGATTGCCACAGTTATTTCACTGGTTTTCGCTGTTATTAGTGAGGTTGTGCAGATTGCCACAGTTATTTCACTGGTTTTCGCTGTTATTAGTGAGGCTTTGCAGATTGTGACTGTTATTTCAGTGGTTTTCGCTGTTATTAGTGAGGCTTTGCAGATTGTGACTGTTATTTCAGTGGTTTTCGCTGTTATTAGTGAGGTTGAGCAGATTGCCACAGTTATTTCACTGGTTTTCGCTGTTATTAGTGAGGCTTTGCAGATTGTGACTGTTATTTCAGTGGTTTTCGCTGTTATTAGTGAGGTTGTGCAGATTGCCACAGTTATTTCACTGGTTTTCGCTGTTATTAGTGAGGCTTTGCAGATTGTGACTGTTATTTCAGTGGTTTTCGCTGTTATTAGTGAGGTTGTGCAGATTGCCACAGTTATTTCACTGGTTTTCGCTGTTATTAGTGAGGTTGTGCAGATTGCCACAGTTAATTCACTGGTTTTCGCTGTTATTAGTGAGGCTTTGCAGATTGTGACTGTTATTTCACTGGTTTTCGCTGTTATTAGTGAGGTTGTGCAGATTGCCACAGTTATTTCACTGGTTTTCGCTGTTATTAGTGAGGCTTTGCAGATTGTGACTGTTATTTCAGTGGTTTTCGCTGTTATTAGTGAGGCTTTGCAGATTGTGACTGTTATTTCAGTGGTTTTCGCTGTTATTAGTGAGGTTGTGCAGATTGCCACAGTTATTTCACTGGTTTTCGCTGTTATTAGTGAGGCTTTGCAGATTGTGACTGTTATTTCAGTGGTTTTCGCTGTTATTAGTGAGGTTGTGCAGATTGCCACAGTTATTTCACTGGTTTTCGCTGTTATTAGTGAGGCTTTGCAGATTGTGACTGTTATTTCAGTGGTTTTCGCTGTTATTAGTGAGGTTGTGCAGATTGCCACAGTTATTTCACTGGTTTTCGCTGTTATTAGTGAGGCTTTGCAGATTGTGACTGTTATTTCAGTGGTTTTCGCTGTTATTAGTGAGGCTTTGCAGATTGTGACTGTTATTTCAGTGGTTTTCGCTGTTATTAGTGAGGTTGTGCAGATTGCCACAGTTATTTCACTGGTTTTCGCTGTTATTAGTGAGGCTTTGCAGATTGTGACTGTTATTTCAGTGGTTTTCGCTGTTATTAGTGAGGCTTTGCAGATTGTGACTGTTATTTCAGTGGTTTTCGCTGTTATTAGTGAGGTTGTGCAGATTGCCACAGTTATTTCACTGGTTTTCGCTGTTATTAGTGAGGCTTTGCAGATTGTGACTGTTATTTCAGTGGTTTTCGCTGTTATTAGTGAGGCTTTGCAGATTGTGACTGTTATTTCAGTGGTTTTCGCTGTTATTAGTGAGGTTGTGCAGATTGCCACAGTTATTTCACTGGTTTTCGCTGTTATTAGTGAGGCTTTGCAGATTGTGACTGTTATTTCAGTGGTTTTCGCTGTTATTAGTGAGGTTGTGCAGATTGCCACAGTTATTTCACTGGTTTTCGCTGTTATTAGTGAGGCTTTGCAGATTGTGACTGTTATTTCAGTGGTTTTCGCTGTTATTAGTGAGGTTGTGCTGATTGCCACAGTTATTTCACTGGTTTTCGCTGTTATTAGTGAGGTTGTGCAGATTGCCACAGTTATTTCACTGGTTTTCGCTGTTATTAGTGAGGCTTTGCAGATTGTGACTGTTATTTCACTGGTTTTCGCTGTTATTAGTGAGGTTGTGCAGATTGCCACAGTTATTTCACTGGTTTTCGCTGTTATTAGTGAGGCTTTGCAGATTGTGACTGTTATTTCAGTGGTTTTCGCTGTTATTAGTGAGGCTTTGCAGATTGTGACTGTTATTTCAGTGGTTTTCGCTGTTATTAGTGAGGTTGTGCAGATTGCCACAGTTATTTCACTGGTTTTCGCTGTTATTAGTGAGGCTTTGCAGATTGTGACTGTTATTTCAGTGGTTTTCGCTGTTATTAGTGAGGTTGTGCAGATTGCCACAGTTATTTCACTGGTTTTCGCTGTTATTAGTGAGGCTTTGCAGATTGTGACTGTTATTTCAGTGGTTTTCGCTGTTATTAGTGAGGCTTTGCAGATTGTGACTGTTATTTCACTGGTTTTCGCTGTTATTAGTGAGGCTTTGCAGATTGTGACTGTTATTTCACTGGTTTTCGCTGTTATTAGTGAGGTTGTGCAGATTGCCACAGTTATTTCACTGGTTTTCGCTGTTATTAGTGAGGCTTTGCAGATTGTGACTGTTATTTCAGTGGTTTTCGCTGTTATTAGTGAGGTTGTGCAGATTGCCACAGTTATTTCACTGGTTTTCGCTGTTATTAGTGAGGCTTTGCAGATTGTGACTGTTATTTCACTGGTTTTCGCTGTTATTAGTGAGGTTGTGCAGATTGCCACAGTTATTTCACTGGTTTTCGCTGTTATTAGTGAGGCTTTGCAGATTGTGACTGTTATTTCAGTGGTTTTCGCTGTTATTAGTGAAGTTGTGCAGATTGCCACAGTTATTTCACTGGTTTTCGCTGTTATTAGTGAGGCTTTGCAGATTGTGACTGTTATTTCAGTGGTTTTCGCTGTTATTAGTGAGGTTGTGCACATTGCCACAGTTATTTCACTGGTTTTCGCTGTTATGAGTGAGGCTTTGCAGATTGTGACTGTTATTTCACTGGTTTTCGCTGTTATTAGTGAGGCTTTGCAGATTGTGACTGTTATTTCAGTGGTTTTCGCTGTTATTAGTGAGGCTTTGCAGATTGTGACTGTTATTTCAGTGGTTTTCGCTGTTATTAGTGAGGTTGTGCAGATTGCCACAGTTATTTCACTGGTTTTCGCTGTTATTAGTGAGGCTTTGCAGATTGTGACTGTTATTTCAGTGGTTTTCGCTGTTATTAGTGAGGTTGTGCAGATTGCCACAGTTATTTCACTGGTTTTCGCTGTTATTAGTGAGGCTTTGCAGATTGTGACTGTTATTTCAGTGGTTTTCGCTGTTATTAGTGAGGTTGTGCAGATTGCCACAGTTATTTCACTGGTTTTCGCTGTTATTAGTGAGGCTTTGCAGATTGTGACTGTTATTTCAGTGGTTTTCGCTGTTATTAGTGAGGCTTTGCAGATTGTGACTGTTATTTCAGTGGTTTTCGCTGTTATTAGTGAGGTTGTGCAGATTGCCACAGTTATTTCACTGGTTTTCGCTGTTATTAGTGAGGTTGTGCAGATTGCCACAGTTATTTCACTGGTTTTCGCTGTTATTAGTGAGGCTTTGCAGATTGTGACTGTTATTTCAGTGGTTTTCGCTGTTATTAGTGAGGCTTTGCAGATTGTGACTGTTATTTCAGTGGTTTTCGCTGCTATTAGTGAGGTTGTGCAGATTGCCACAGTTATTTCACTGGTTTTCGCTGTTATAAGTGAGGCTTTGCAGATTGTGACTGTTATTTCAGTGGTTTTCGCTGTTATTAGTGAGGCTTTGCAGATTGTGACTGTTATTTCAGTGGTTTTCGCTGTTATTAGTGAGGTTGTGCAGATTGCCACAGTTATTTCACTGGTTTTCGCTGTTATTAGTGAGGCTTTGCAGATTGTGACTGTTATTTCAGTGGTTTTCGCTGTTATTAGTGAGGTTGTGCAGATTGCCACAGTTATTTCACTGGTTTTCGCTGTTATTAGTGAGGCTTTGCAGATTGCCACAGTTATTTCAGTGGTTTTCGCTGTTATTAGTGAGGCTTTGCAGATTGTGACTGTTATTTTAGTGGTTTTCGCTGTTATTAGTGAGGTTGTGCAGATTGCCACAGTTATTTCACTGGTTTTCGCTGTTATTAGTGAGGCTTTGCAGATTGTGACTGTTATTTCAGTGGTTTTCGCTGTTATTAGTGAGGTTGTGCAGATTGCCACAGTTATTTCACTGGGTTTCGCTGTTATTAGTGAGGCTTTGCAGATTGTGACTGTTATTTCAGTGGTTTTCGCTGTTATTAGTGAGGCTTTGCAGATTGTGACTGTTATTTCAGTGGTTTTCGCTGTTATTAGTGAGGTTGTGCAGATTGCCACAGTTATTTCACTGGTTTTCGCTGTTATTAGTGAGGCTTTGCAGATTGTGACTGTTATTTCACTGGTTTTCGCTGTTATTAATGAGGTTGTGCAGATTGCCACAGTTATTTTACTGGTTTTCGCTGTTATTAGTGAGGCTTTGCAGATTGTGACTGTTATTTCAGTGGTTTTCGCTGTTATTAGTGAGGTTGTGCAGATTGCCACAGTTATTTCACTGGTTTTCGCTGTTATTAGTGAGGCTTTGCAGATTGTGACTGTTATTTCACTGGTTTTCGCTGTTATTAGTGAGGTTGTGCAGATTGCCACAGTTATTTCACTGGTTTTCGCTGTTATTAGTGAGGCTTTGCAGATTGTGACTGTTATTTCAGTGGTTTTCGCTGTTATTAGTGAGGTTGTGCAGATTGCCACAGTTATTTCACTGGTTTTCGCTGTTATTAGTGAGGCTTTGCAGATTGTGACTGTTATTTCAGTGGTTTTCGCTGTTATTAGTGAGGTTGTGCAGATTGCCACAGTTATTTCACTGGTTTTCGCTGTTATTAGTGAGGCTTTGCAGATTGTGACTGTTATTTCCGTGGTTTTCGCTGTTATTAGTGAGGTTGTGCAGATTGCCACAGTTATTTCACTGGTTTTCGCTGTTATTAGTGAGGCTTTGCAGATTGTGACTGTTATTTCAGTGGTTTTCGCTGTTATTAGTGAGGCTTTGCAGATTGTGACTGTTATTTCAGTGGTTTTCGCTGTTATTAGTGAGGTTGTGCAGATTGCCACAGTTATTTCACTGGTTTTCGCTGTTATTAGTGAGGCTTTGCAGATTGTGACTGTTATTTCAGTGGTTTTCGCTGTTATTAGTGAGGTTGTGCAGATTGCCACAGTTATTTCACTGGTTTTCGCTGTTATTAGTGAGGCTTTGCAGATTGTGACTGTTATTTCAGTGGTTTTCGCTGTTATTAGTGAGGTTGTGCAGATTGGCACAGTTATTTCACTGGTTTTCGCTGTTATTAGTGAGGCTTTGCAGATTGTGACTGTTATTTCAGTGGTTTTCGCTGTTATTAGTGAGGCTTTGCAGATTGTGACTGTTATTTCAGTGGTTTTCGCTGTTATTAGTGAGGTTGTGCAGATTGCCACAGTTATTTCACTGGTTTTCGCTCTTATTAGTGAGGTTGTGCAGATTGCCACAGTTATTTCACTGGTTTTCGCTGTTATTAGTGAGGCTTTGCAGATTGTGACTGTTATTTCAGTGGTTTTCGCTGTTATTAGTGAGGCTTTGCAGATTGTGACTGTTATTTCAGTGGTTTTCGCTGTTATTAGTGAGGCTTTGCAGATTGTGACTGTTATTTCAGTGGTTTTCGCTGTTATTAGTGAGGTTGTGCAGATTGCCACAGTTATTTCACTGGTTTTCGCTGTTATTAGTGAGGCTTTGCAGATTGTGACTGTTATTTCAGTGGTTTTCGCTGTTATTAGTGAGGTTGTGCAGATTGCCACAGTTATTTCACTGGTTTTCGCTGTTATTAGTGAGGCTTTGCAGATTGTGACTGTTATTTCAGTGGTTTTCGCTGTTATTAGTGAGGTTGTGCAGATTGCCACAGTTATTTCACTGGTTTTCGCTGTTATTAGTGAGGCTTTGCAGATTGTGACTGTTATTTCAGTGGTTTTCGCTGTTATTAGTGAGGCTTTGCAGATTGTGACTGTTATTTCAGTGGTTTTCGCTGTTATTAGTGAGGTTGTGCAGATTGCCACAGTTATTTCACTGGTTTTCGCTGTTATTAGTGAGGTTGTGCAGATTGCCACAGTTATTTCACTGGTTTTCGCTGTTATTAGTGAGGCTTTGCAGATTGTGACTGTTATTTCAGTGGTTTTCGCTGTTATTAGTGAGGTTGTGCAGATTGCCACAGTTATTTCACTGGTTTTCGCTGTTATTAGTGAGGCTTTGCAGATTGTGACTGTTATTTCAGTGGTTTTCGCTGTTATTAGTGAGGTTGTGCAGATTGGCACAGTTATTTCACTGGTTTTCGCTGTTATTAGTGAGGCTTTGCAGATTGTGACTGTTATTTCAGTGGTTTTCGCTGTTATTAGTGAGGCTTTGCAGATTGTGACTGTTATTTCAGTGGTTTTCGCTGTTATTAGTGAGGTTGTGCAGATTGCCACAGTTATTTCACTGGTTTTCGCTCTTATTAGTGAGGTTGTGCAGATTGCCACAGTTATTTCACTGGTTTTCGCTGTTATTAGTGAGGTTGTGCAGATTGCCACAGTTATTTCACTGGTTTTCGCTGTTATTAGTGAGGCTTTGCAGATTGTGACTGTTAGTTCACTGGTTTTCGCTGTTATTAGTGAGGTTGTGCAGATTGCCACAGTTATTTCACTGGTTTTCGCTGTTATTAGTGAGGCTTTGCAGATTGTGACTGTTATTTCAGTGGTTTTCGCTGTTATTAGTGAGGCTTTGCAGATTGTGACTGTTATTTCAGTGGTTTTCGCTGTTATTAGTGAGGCTTTGCAGATTGTGACTGTTATTTCAGTGGTTTTCGCTGTTATTAGTGAGGTTGTGCAGATTGCCACAGTTATTTCACTGGTTTTCGCTGTTATTAGTGAGGTTGTGCAGATTGCCACAGTTATTTCACTGGTTTTCGCTGTTATTAGTGAGGCTTTGCAGATTGTGACTGTTATTTCACTGGTTTTCGCTGTTATTAGTGAGGCTTTGCAGATTGTGACTGTTATTTCAGTGGTTTTCGCTGTTATTAGTGAGGCTTTGCAGATTGTGACTGTTATTTCAGTGGTTTTCGCTGTATTAGTGAGGTTGTGCAGATTGCCACAGTTATTTCACTGGTTTCCGCTGTTATTAGTGAGGCTTTGCAGATTGTGACTGTTATTTCAGTGGTTTTCGCTGTTATTAGTGAGGTTGTGCAGATTGCCACAGTTATTTCACTGGTTTTCGCTGTTATTAGTGAGGCTTTGCAGATTGTGACTGTTATTTCAGTGGTTTTCGCTGTTATTAGTGAGGTTGTGCAGATTGCCACAGTTATTTCACAGGTTTTCGCTGTTATTAGTGAGGCTTTGCAGATTGTGACTGTTATTTCAGTGGTTTTCGCTGTTATTAGTGAGGCTTTGCAGATTGTGACTGTTATTTCAGTGGTTTTCGCTGTTATTAGTGAGGTTGTGCAGATTGCCACAGTTATTTCACTGGTTTTCGCTGTTATTAGTGAGGTTGTGCAGATTGCCACAGTTATTTCACTGGTTTTCGCTGTTATTAGTGAGGCTTTGCAGATTGTGACTGTTATTTCAGTGGTTTTCGCTGTTATTAGTGAGGCTTTGCAGATTGTGACTGTTATTTCAGTGGTTTTCGCTGCTATTAGTGAGGTTGTGCAGATTGCCACAGTTATTTCACTGGTTTTCGCTGTTATAAGTGAGGCTTTGCAGATTGTGACTGTTATTTCAGTGGTTTTCGCTGTTATTAGTGAGGCTTTGCAGATTGTGACTGTTATTTCAGTGGTTTTCGCTGTTATTAGTGAGGTTGTGCAGATTGCCACAGTTATTTCACTGGTTTTCGCTGTTATTAGTGAGGCTTTGCAGATTGTGACTGTTATTTCAGTGGTTTTCGCTGTTATTAGTGAGGTTGTGCAGATTGCCACAGTTATTTCACTGGTTTTCGCTGTTATTAGTGAGGCTTTGCAGATTGCCACAGTTATTTCAGTGGTTTTCGCTGTTATTAGTGAGGCTTTGCAGATTGTGACTGTTATTTTAGTGGTTTTCGCTGTTATTAGTGAGGTTGTGCAGATTGCCACAGTTATTTCACTGGTTTTCGCTGTTATTAGTGAGGCTTTGCAGATTGTGACTGTTATTTCAGTGGTTTTCGCTGTTATTAGTGAGGTTGTGCAGATTGCCACAGTTATTTCACTGGGTTTCGCTGTTATTAGTGAGGCTTTGCAGATTGTGACTGTTATTTCAGTGGTTTTCGCTGTTATTAGTGAGGCTTTGCAGATTGTGACTGTTATTTCAGTGGTTTTCGCTGTTATTAGTGAGGTTGTGCAGATTGCCACAGTTATTTCACTGGTTTTCGCTGTTATTAGTGAGGCTTTGCAGATTGTGACTGTTATTTCACTGGTTTTCGCTGTTATTAGTGAGGTTGTGCAGATTGCCACAGTTATTTTACTGGTTTTCGCTGTTATTAGTGAGGCTTTGCAGATTGTGACTGTTATTTCAGTAGTTTTCGCTGTTATTAGTGAGGTTGTGCAGATTGCCACAGTTATTTCACTGGTTTTCGCTGTTATTAGTGAGGCTTTGCAGATTGTGACTGTTATTTCACTGGTTTTCGCTGTTATTAGTGAGGTTGTGCAGATTGCCACAGTTATTTCACTGGTTTTCGCTGTTATTAGTGAGGCTTTGCAGATTGTGACTGTTATTTCAGTGGTTTTCGCTGTTATTAGTGAGGTTGTGCAGATTGCCACAGTTATTTCACTGGTTTTCACTGTTATTAGTGAGGCTTTGCAGATTGTGACTGTTATTTCAGTGGTTTTCGCTGTTATTAGTGAGGTTGTGCAGATTGCCACAGTTATTTCACTGGTTTTCGCTGTTATTAGTGAGGCTTTGCAGATTGTGACTGTTATTTCCGTGGTTTTCGCTGTTATTAGTGAGGTTGTGCAGATTGCCACAGTTATTTCACTGGTTTTCGCTGTTATTAGTGAGGCTTTGCAGATTGTGACTGTTATTTCAGTGGTTTTCGCTGTTATTAGTGAGGCTTTGCAGATTGTGACTGTTATTTCAGTGGTTTTCGCTGTTATTAGTGAGGTTGTGCAGATTGCCACAGTTATTTCACTGGTTTTCGCTGTTATTAGTGAGGCTTTGCAGATTGTGACTGTTATTTCAGTGGTTTTCGCTGTTATTAGTGAGGTTGTGCAGATTGCCACAGTTATTTCACTGGTTTTCGCTGTTATTAGTGAGGCTTTGCAGATTGTGACTGTTATTTCAGTGGTTTTCGCTGTTATTAGTGAGGTTGTGCAGATTGGCACAGTTATTTCACTGGTTTTCGCTGTTATTAGTGAGGCTTTGCAGATTGTGACTGTTATTTCAGTGGTTTTCGCTGTTATTAGTGAGGCTTTGCAGATTGTGACTGTTATTTCAGTGGTTTTCGCTGTTATTAGTGAGGTTGTGCAGATTGCCACAGTTATTTCACTGGTTTTCGCTCTTATTAGTGAGGTTGTGCAGATTGCCACAGTTATTTCACTGGTTTTCGCTGTTATTAGTGAGGCTTTGCAGATTGTGACTGTTATTTCAGTGGTTTTCGCTGTTATTAGTGAGGCTTTGCAGATTGTGACTGTTATTTCAGTGGTTTTCGCTGTTATTAGTGAGGCTTTGCAGATTGTGACTGTTATTTCAGTGGTTTTCGCTGTTATTAGTGAGGTTGTGCAGATTGCCACAGTTATTTCACTGGTTTTCGCTGTTATTAGTGAGGCTTTGCAGATTGTGACTGTTATTTCAGTGGTTTTCGCTGTTATTAGTGAGGTTGTGCAGATTGCCACAGTTATTTCACTGGTTTTCGCTGTTATTAGTGAGGCTTTGCAGATTGTGACTGTTATTTCAGTGGTTTTCGCTGTTATTAGTGAGGTTGTGCAGATTGCCACAGTTATTTCACTGGTTTTCGCTGTTATTAGTGAGGTTGTGCAGATTGCCACAGTTATTTCACTGGTTTTCGCTGTTATTAGTGAGGCTTTGCAGATTGTGACTGTTAGTTCACTGGTTTTCGCTGTTATTAGTGAGGTTGTGCAGATTGCCACAGTTATTTCACTGGTTTTCGCTGTTATTAGTGAGGCTTTGCAGATTGTGACTGTTATTTCAGTGGTTTTCGCTGTTATTAGTGAGGCTTTGCAGATTGTGACTGTTATTTCAGTGGTTTTCGCTGTTATTAGTGAGGTTGTGCAGATTGCCACAGTTATTTCACTGGTTTTCGCTGTTATTAGTGAGGCTTTGCAGATTGTGACTGTTATTTCAGTGGTTTTCGCTGTTATTAGTGAGGTTGTGCAGATTGCCACAGTTATTTCACTGGTTTTCGCTGTTATTAGTGAGGCTTTGCAGATTGTGACTGTTATTTCAGTGGTTTTCGCTGTTATTAGTGAGGTTGTGCAGATTGCCACAGTTATTTCACTGGTTTTCGCTGTTATTAGTGAGGCTTTGCAGATTGTGACTGTTATTTCAGTGGTTTTCGCTGTTATTAGTGAGGTTGTGCAGATTGCCACAGTTATTTCACTGGTTTTCGCTGTTATTAGTGAGGCTTTGCAGATTGTGACTGTTATTTCAGTGGTTTTCGCTGTTATTAGTGAGGTTGTGCAGATTGCCACAGTTATTTCACTGGTTTTCGCTGTTATTAGTGAGGCTTTGCAGATTGTGACTGTTATTTCAGTGGTTTTCGCTGTTATTAGTGAGGCTTTGCAGATTGTGACTGTTATTTCAGTGGTTTTCGCTGTTATTAGTGAGGTTGTGCAGATTGCCACAGTTATTTCAGTGGTTTTCGCTGTTATTAGTGAGGTTGTGCAGATTGCCACAGTTATTTCACTGGTTTTCGCTGTTATTAGTGAGGCTTTGCAGATTGTGACTGTTATTTCAGTGGTTTTCGCTGTTATTAGTGAGGCTTTGCAGATTGTGACTGTTATTTCAGTGGTTTTCGCTGTTATTAGTGAGGTTGTGCAGATTGCCACAGTTATTTCACTGGTTTTCGCTGTTATTAGTGAGGCTTTGCAGATTGTGACTGTTATTTCAGTGGTTTTCGCTGTTATTAGTGAGGTTGTGCAGATTGCCACAGTTATTTCACTGGTTTTCGCTGTTATTAGTGAGGCTTTGCAGATTGTGACTGTTATTTCAGTGGTTTTCGCTGTTATTAGTGAGGTTGTGCAGATTGCCACAGTTATTTCACTGGTTTTCGCTGTTATTAGTGAGGCTTTGCAGATTGTGACTGTTATTTCAGTGGTTTTCGCTGTTATTAGTGAGGCTTTGCAGATTGTGACTGTTATTTCAGTGGTTTTCGCTGTTATTAGTGAGGTTGTGCAGATTGCCACAGTTATTTCACTGGTTTTCGCTGTTATTAGTGAGGTTGTGCAGATTGCCACAGTTATTTCACTGGTTTTCGCTGTTATTAGTGAGGCTTTGCAGATTGTGACTGTTATTTCAGTGGTTTTCGCTGTTATTAGTGAGGCTTTGCAGATTGTGACTGTTATTTCAGTGGTTTTCGCTGTTATTAGTGAGGTTGAGCAGATTGCCACAGTTATTTCACTGGTTTTCGCTGTTATTAGTGAGGCTTTGCAGATTGTGACTGTTATTTCAGTGGTTTTCGCTGTTATTAGTGAGGTTGTGCAGATTGCCACAGTTATTTCACTGGTTTTCGCTGTTATTAGTGAGGCTTTGCAGATTGTGACTGTTATTTCAGTGGTTTTCGCTGTTATTAGTGAGGTTGTGCAGATTGCCACAGTTATTTCACTGGTTTTCGCTGTTATTAGTGAGGTTGTGCAGATTGCCACAGTTAATTCACTGGTTTTCGCTGTTATTAGTGAGGCTTTGCAGATTGTGACTGTTATTTCACTGGTTTTCGCTGTTATTAGTGAGGTTGTGCAGATTGCCACAGTTATTTCACTGGTTTTCGCTGTTATTAGTGAGGCTTTGCAGATTGTGACTGTTATTTCAGTGGTTTTCGCTGTTATTAGTGAGGCTTTGCAGATTGTGACTGTTATTTCAGTGGTTTTCGCTGTTATTAGTGACGTTGTGCAGATTGCCACAGTTATTTCACTGGTTTTCGCTGTTATTAGTGAGGCTTTGCAGATTGTGACTGTTATTTCAGTGGTTTTCGCTGTTATTAGTGAGGCTTTGCAGATTGTGACTGTTATTTCAGTGGTTTTCGCTGTTATTAGTGAGGTTGTGCAGATTGCCACAGTTATTTCAGTGGTTTTCGCTGTTATTAGTGAGGTTGTGCAGATTGCCACAGTTATTTCACTGGTTTTCGCTGTTATTAGTGAGGCTTTGCAGATTGTGACTGTTATTTCAGTGGTTTTCGCTGTTATTAGTGAGGCTTTGCAGATTGTGACTGTTATTTCAGTGGTTTTCGCTGTTATTAGTGAGGTTGTGCAGATTGCCACAGTTATTTCACTGGTTTTCGCTGTTATTAGTGAGGCTTTGCAGATTGTGACTGTTATTTCAGTGGTTTTCGCTGTTATTAGTGAGGTTGTGCAGATTGCCACAGTTATTTCACTGGTTTTCGCTGTTATTAGTGAGGCTTTGCAGATTGTGACTGTTATTTCAGTGGTTTTCGCTGTTATTAGTGAGGTTGTGCAGATTGCCACAGTTATTTCACTGGTTTTCGCTGTTATTAGTGAGGCTTTGCAGATTGTGACTGTTATTTCAGTGGTTTTCGCTGTTATTAGTGAGGCTTTGCAGATTGTGACTGTTATTTCAGTGGTTTTCGCTGTTATTAGTGAGGTTGTGCAGATTGCCACAGTTATTTCACTGGTTTTCGCTGTTATTAGTGAGGTTGTGCAGATTGCCACAGTTATTTCACTGGTTTTCGCTGTTATTAGTGAGGCTTTGCAGATTGTGACTGTTATTTCAGTGGTTTTCGCTGTTATTAGTGAGGCTTTGCAGATTGTGACTGTTATTTCAGTGGTTTTCGCTGTTATTAGTGAGGTTGAGCAGATTGCCACAGTTATTTCACTGGTTTTCGCTGTTATTAGTGAGGCTTTGCAGATTGTGACTGTTATTTCACTGGTTTTCGCTGTTATTAGTGAGGTTGTGCAGATTGCCACAGTTATTTCACTGGTTTTCGCTGTTATTAGTGAGGCTTTGCAGATTGTGACTGTTATTTCAGTGGTTTTCGCTGTTATTAGTGAGGCTTTGCAGATTGTGACTGTTATTTCAGTGGTTTTCGCTGTTATTAGTGAGGTTGTGCAGATTGCCACAGTTATTTCACTGGTTTTCGCTGTTATTAGTGAGGCTTTGCAGATTGTGACTGTTATTTCAGTGGTTTTCGCTGTTATTAGTGAGGTTGTGCAGATTGCCACAGTTATTTCACTGGTTTTCGCTGTTATTAGTGAGGCTTTGCAGATTGTGACTGTTATTTCAGTGGTTTTCGCTGTTATTAGTGAGGCTTTGCAGATTGTGACTGTTATTTCACTGGTTTCGCTGTTATTAGTGAGGCTTTGCAGATTGTGACTGTTATTTCACTGGTTTTCGCTGTTATTAGTGAGGTTGTGCAGATTGCCACAGTTATTTCACTGGTTTTCGCTGTTATTAGTGAGGCTTTGCAGATTGTGACTGTTATTTCAGTGGTTTTCGCTGTTATTAGTGAGGTTGTGCAGATTGCCACAGTTATTTCACTGGTTTTCGCTGTTATTAGTGAGGCTTTGCAGATTGTGACTGTTATTTCACTGGTTTTCGCTGTTATTAGTGAGGTTGTGCAGATTGCCACAGTTATTTCACTGGTTTTCGCTGTTATTAGTGAGGCTTTGCAGATTGTGACTGTTATTTCAGTGGTTTTCGCTGTTATTAGTGAGTTGTGCAGATTGCCACAGTTATTTCACTGGTTTTCGCTGTTATTAGTGAGGCTTTGCAGATTGTGACTGTTATTTCAGTGGTTTTCGCTGTTATTAGTGAGGTTGTGCAGATTGCCACAGTTATTTCACTGGTTTTCGCTGTTATTAGTGAGGCTTTGCAGATTGTGACTGTTATTTCACTGGTTTTCGCTGTTATTAGTGAGGCTTTGCAGATTGTGACTGTTATTTCAGTGGTTTTCGCTGTTATTAGTGAGGCTTTGCAGATTGTGACTGTTATTTCAGTGGTTTTCGCTGTTATTAGTGAGGTTGTGCAGATTGCCACAGTTATTTCACTGGTTTTCGCTGTTATTAGTGAGGCTTTGCAGATTGTGACTGTTATTTCAGTGGTTTTCGCTGTTATTAGTGAGGTTGTGCAGATTGCCACAGTTATTTCACTGGTTTTCGCTGTTATTAGTGAGGCTTTGCAGATTGTGACTGTTATTTCAGTGGTTTTCGCTGTTATTAGTGAGGTTGTGCAGATTGCCACAGTTATTTCACTGGTTTTCGCTGTTATTAGTGAGGCTTTGCAGATTGTGACCTGTTATTTCAGTGGTTTTCGCTGTTATTAGTGAGGCTTTGCAGATTGTGACTGTTATTTCAGTGGTTTTCGCTGTTATTAGTGAGGTTGTGCAGATTGCCACAGTTATTTCACTGGTTTTCGCTGTTATTAGTGAGGCTTTGCAGATTGTGACTGTTATTTCAGTGGTTTTCGCTGTTATTAGTGAGGTTTGCAGATTGCACAGTTATTTCACGTGGTTTTCGCTGTTATTAGTGAGGCTTTGCAGATTGTGACTGTTATTTCAGTGGTTTTCGCTGTTATTAGTGAGGTTGTGCAGATTGCCACAGTTATTTCACTGGTTTTCGCTGTTATTAGTGAGGCTTTGCAGATTGCTGACTGTTATTTCAGTGGTTTTCGCTGTTATTAGTGAGGCTTTGCAGATTGTGACTGTTATTTCAGTGGTTTTCGCTGTTATTAGTGAGGTTGTGCAGATTGCCACAGTTATTTCACTGGTTTTCGCTGTTATTAGTGAGGCTTTGCAGATTGTGACTGTTATTTCAGTGGTTTTCGCTGTTATTAGTGAGGTTGTGCAGATTGCCACAGTTATTTCACTGGTTTTCGCTGTTATTAGTGAGGCTTTGCAGATTGCCACAGTTATTTCAGTGGTTTTCGCTGTTATTAGTGAGGCTTTGCAGATTGTGACTGTTATTTCAGTGGTTTTCGCTGTTATTAGTGAGGTTGTGCAGATTGCCACAGTTATTTCACTGGTTTTCGCTGTTATTAGTGAGGCTTTGCAGATTGTGACTGTTATTTCAGTGGTTTTCGCTGTTATTAGTGAGGTTGTGCAGATTGCCACAGTTATTTCACTGGTTTTCGCTGTTATTAGTGAGGCTTTGCAGATTGTGACTGTTATTTCAGTGGTTTTCGCTGTTATTAGTGAGGCTTTGCAGATTGTGACTGTTATTTCAGTGGTTTTCGCTGTTATTAGTGAGGTTGTGCAGATTGCCACAGTTATTTCACTGGTTTTCGCTGTTATTAGTGAGGCTTTGCAGATTGTGACTGTTATTTCACTGGTTTTCGCTGTTATTAGTGAGGTTGTGCAGATTGCCACAGTTATTTCACTGGTTTTCGCTGTTATTAGTGAGGCTTTGCAGATTGTGACTGTTATTTCAGTGGTTTTCGCTGTTATTAGTGAGGTTGTGCAGATTGCCACAGTTATTTCACTGGTTTTCGCTGTTATTAGTGAGGCTTTGCAGATTGTGACTGTTATTTCAGTGGTTTTCGCTGTTATTAGTGAGGTTGTGCAGATTGCCACAGTTATTTCACTGGTTTTCGCTGTTATTAGTGAGGCTTTGCAGATTGTGACTGTTATTTCAGTGGTTTTCGCTGTTATTAGTGAGGTTGTGCAGATTGCCACAGTTATTTCACTGGTTTTCGCTGTTATTAGTGAGGCTTTGCAGATTGTGACTGTTATTTCAGTGGTTTTCGCTGTTATTAGTGAGGTTGTGCAGATTGCCACAGTTATTTCACTGGTTTTCGCTGTTATTAGTGAGGCTTTGCAGATTGTGACTGTTATTTCAGTGGTTTTCGCTGTTATTAGTGAGGTTGTGCAGATTGCCACAGTTATTTCACTGGTTTTCGCTGTTATTAGTGAGGCTTTGCAGATTGTGACTGTTATTTCAGTGGTTTTCGCTGTTATTAGTGAGGCTTTGCAGATTGTGACTGTTATTTCAGTGGTTTTCGCTGTTATTAGTGAGGTTGTGCAGATTGCCACAGTTATTCACTGGTTTTCGCTGTTATTAGTGAGGCTTTGCAGATTGTGACTGTTATTTCAGTGGTTTTCGCTGTTATTAGTGAGGTTGTGCAGATTGCCACAGTTATTTCACTGGTTTTCGCTGTTATTAGTGAGGCTTTGCAGATTGTGACTGTTATTTCAGTGGTTTTCGCTGTTATTAGTGAGGTTGTGCAGATTGCCACAGTTATTTCACTGGTTTTCGCTGTTATTAGTGAGGCTTTGCAGATTGTGACTGTTATTTCAGTGGTTTTCGCTGTTATTAGTGAGGCTTTGCAGATTGTGACTGTTATTTCAGTGGTTTTCGCTGTTATTAGTGAGGTTGTGCAGATTGCCACAGTTATTTCACTGGTTTTCGCTGTTATTAGTGAGGTTGTGCAGATTGCACAGTTATTTCACTGGTTTTCGCTGTTATTAGTGAGGCTTTGCAGATTGTGACTGTTATTTCAGTGGTTTTCGCTGTTATTAGTGAGGCTTGTGCAGATTGCACAGTTATTTCACTGGTTTTTCGCTGTTATTAGTGAGGCTTTGCAGATTGTGACTGTTATTTCAGTGGTTTTCGCTGTTATTAGTGAGGTTGTGCAGATTGCCACAGTTATTTCACTGGTTTTCGCTGTTATTAGTGAGGCTTTGCAGATTGTGACTGTTATTTCAGTGGTTTTCGCTGTTATTAGTGAGGTTGTGCAGATTGCCACAGTTATTTCACTGGTTTTCGCTGTTATTAGTGAGGCTTTGCAGATTGTGACTGTTATTTCAGTGGTTTTCGCTGTTATTAGTGAGGTTGTGCAGATTGCCACAGTTATTTCACTGGTTTTCGCTGTTATTAGTGAGGCTTTGCAGATTGTGACTGTTATTTCAGTGGTTTTCGCTGTTATTAGTGAGGCTTTGCAGATTGTGACTGTTATTTCAGTGGTTTTCGCTGTTATTAGTGAGGTTGTGCAGATTGCCACAGTTATTTCACTGGTTTTCGCTGTTATTAGTGAGGTTTGCAGATTGCCACAGTTATTTCACTGGTTTTCGCTGTTATTAGTGAGGCTTTGCAGATTGTGACTGTTATTTCAGTGGTTTTCGCTGTTATTAGTGAGGCTTTGCAGATTGTGACAGTTATTTCACTGGTTTTCGCTGTTATTAGTGAGGCTTGTGCAGATTGGCACAGTTATTTCAGTGGTTTTCGCTGTTATTAGTGAGGTTGTGCAGATTGCCACAGTTATTTCACTGGTTTTCGCTGTTATTAGTGAGGCTTTGCAGATTGTGACTGTTATTTCACTGGTTTTCGCTGTTATTAGTGAGGCTTTGCAGATTGTGACTGTTATTTCAGTGGTTTTCGCTGTTATTAGTGAGGTTGTGCAGATTGCCACAGTTATTTCACTGGTTTTCGCTGTTATTAGTGAGGCTTGCAGATTGTGCACTGTTATTTCAGTGGTTTTCGCTGTTATTAGTGAGGTTGTGCAGATTGCCACAGTTATTTCACTGGTTTTCGCTGTTATTAGTGAGGCTTTGCAGATTGTGACTGTTATTTCCGTGGTTTTCGCTGTTATTAGTGAGGTTGTGCAGATTGCCACAGTTATTTCACTGGTTTTCGCTGTTATAGTGAGGCTTTGCAGATTGTGACTGTTATTTCAGTGGTTTTCGCTGTTATTAGTGAGGCTTTGCAGATTGTGACTGTTATTTCAGTGGTTTTTCGCTGTTATTAGTGAGGCTTGTGCAGATTTGCACTGTTATTTCAGTGGTTTTCGCTGTTATTAGTGAGGTTGTGCAGATTGCACAGTTATTTCACTGGTTTTCCGCTGTTATTAGTGAGGCTTGTGCAGATTGCCACAGTTATTTCACTGGTTTTCGCTGTTATTAGTGAGGCTTTGCAGATTGTGACTGTTATTTCAGTGGTTTTCGCTGTTTATTAGTGAGGCTTTGCAGATTGTGACTGTTATTTCAGTGGTTTTCGCTGTTATTAGTGAGGCTTTGCAGATTGTGACTGTTATTTCAGTGGTTTTCGCTGTTATTAGTGAGGTTGTGCAGATTGCCACAGTTATTTCACTGGTTTTCGCTGTTATTAGTGAGGCTTTGCAGATTGTGACTGTTATTTCAGTGGTTTTCGCTGTTATTAGTGAGGTTGTGCAGATTGCCACAGTTATTTCACTGGTTTTCGCTGTTATTAGTGAGGCTTTGCAGATTGTGACTGTTATTTCAGTGGTTTTCGCTGTTATTAGTGAGGTTGTGCAGATTGCCACAGTTATTTCACTGGTTTTCGCTGTTATTAGTGAGGCTTTGCAGATTGTGACTGTTATTTCAGTGGTTTTCGCTGTTATTAGTGAGGCTTTGCAGATTGTGACTGTTATTTCAGTGGTTTTCGCTGTTATTAGTGAGGTTGTGCAGATTGCCACAGTTATTTCACTGGTTTTCGCTGTTATTAGTGAGGTTGT
>CAXASF010000341.1:117500-120000 GCA_963971475.1 Chrysops caecutiens | reverse complement strand
ACCAAAAACTGGCAACGCGGAAACAGAACCTAGGTGTACAAACACCCATCACTAGCAAGAGGGCTGCTACGAGCCCGATCGAGCAAGACGCTGGGAAAAAGCTTTGTGAAGGAGAGCCGGAGAAGGAAGAATGGCAAGTTCATACAAAGAAAAACAGAACCAAGGCCATCAGAAACAGACAGAAAGATCCAGATACGGCATCTCCTATGCCTGATATCCTCTGCTCCGGGCAAGAGACGACTGTCCACCAGAGGCAAAAAAATAAGGAGAAGAAACGCAGGCCTCGAAGAGAAGCCTTCGTGATAAAACCGCTACAAGGGAAAACATACGCAGAGGTCCTAGGCATGATCCGGGCTAACGTTAACCCTGCAGAAGCCAACACGGAAGTAAGATCCATTCGCCGAACCCGTTCCGGGGAAGTGCTGGTGGATCTAGGAAAGGAGATGGGCGATAAAGCGGCATTTAGTGATGCCCTGAAGCGCTCGCCAGGAGACGGCGCCACGGTACGCAGTCTCGAGCCCAAGGAATCTGTGGAGATCAGGGACCTAGATGATCTCACTACAGAAGAGGAGGTGCTGGCGGCGGTCATAAGAGCTACAAGCGGGCTCGCTGAAAACCCTACCGTCTCCATCTCAAACAGTAACAGCAGGGGACAGAAAAAGGCCACGGTCACGCTCAACACGAAGGGGGAAAGCCAACTCCTGAAAGCCCAGCATATCAAAATTGGCTGGGTGAGCTGCAGGGTCCAACAAAAATGTAACGTTCCACGGTGCTTCCGTTGTCTCAGCTACGGGCATCACGCCAGCACTTGTAAAGGCCCAGAAAGGAGTCGCCTATGCTTCAAGTGCATGAAGGCGGAGCACAAGGCCAAGCAGTGCTCGGCTCCAGATCACTGTACAATATGTGAAGAAACAGGCAAAGGCCCGGAAGGGCTCGACCACGCGCCTGGGTCAAAACGGTGTAGGGTATTCGCAGATGCCTTAGAAAAAAGCAAAAAGCTTATAAGATGATCCGTATCTTACAAGCTAATATTAATCGGAGTTTAACAGCGAATAATTTGCTGCACCAAATAGGAAACGAGAAAAAGGTGGACCTTCTACTCATAAGCGAGCAATATAAGAACTCCACTCTCCAGGGTGGTACCTGGATGAGCTTGGGACGGCTGCAATATGGGTAAAAGAACCAACCAAGGTGCAGGTGGCAGCGCATGGGAGCGGCCGGGGTTACGTCTGGGTAAAGAGTTCTGGAGTAACCTATTTCAGTTGCTATTTTACCCCGAACGAACCTATTCGATACTACAGGGACAAAGTGGACGCCCTTGAGGACAAAATCCGCCAAACGGGAGGAAGAGTGGTGGTTGCGGGTGATTTCAACGCAAGAGGCGTAGAGTGGGGCATGCCCGAGACCGATTCGCGGGGCAGATATCTATTGGAAATGGTTGCCCGAACAGGTCTCGCCATATTGAATGTCGGTAACACTCCAACTTTTCGCCACCCCGGATATAGAGGAACCATTCCTGATATTTCACTTGCTTCAGAAGGAATGGCAGCAGCAGTAAAAGAATGGAGAGTGCTCGAGGAATACACAGGAAGTGACCATCAATACATCACGTTCAGAGTTTATGATGGCCATGTAGCACCGACGGCCGGGCTGAGTGGTAAAAGACTGTGGAACGTGCGAAGCTTCGACGAAGATAAGTTCAAAACAGTACTCCTCGCGGGCCTGGCCAGTGTGAAACATCCACATACGACAGAAGACAGGTCGCTGGCGGAGAAAGCCGTTAAGGATTCCATGAACCTTCTTCATAGGGCATGCGAAGCGGCGATGCCACGCAGGAGACCCAGGCATAGCAAACGCCCCGTGTACTGGTGGACGACCGAAATAGCTGAACTACGGAGAACTTGCCTGCGCGTGAGACGGAAAGCGCAAAAAGCCAAGAGCAGGGGGGAGGCAAGTGCCCTCTCCCTCGAGTACAAAACCACTAAGAAGGTGCTACGATCCACCATAAGGCGCAGCAAGGTAGCACAATGGCGGAGGCTGGCGGAGGAAGTAAATGCGGACCCCTGGGGACTTGGGTACAAGATTGTGACTAAGAAACTGGGAGCGATGGCACCAAGACCCATCATGGAGGCAGAAGTCATGGGCCATATCGTGAACGCGCTCTTCCCGACGCACCCAAGCAGAGAGAGAGAAGTGGAAGACGTCGGAAACATACCTTTGTTTACCGAGGAGGAGCTAATGGTAACAATAAATTCCCTCCGTAACGGGAAAGCCCCAGGACCAGACGGAATTCCCAGCGAAGCGCTAAAGAAGGCGCTCGGGGTGTGCCCCGAAACCCTGCTGGGAATGTACAACACGTGTTTGACGGCAGGACTGTTTTATTCCCCCTGGAAGATAGGAAGACTTGTGCTGATTAACAAAGGCAAAGGAGATGCACTGGAACCATCATCGTACCGCCCACTATGCATGCTGGACACCGCGGGTAAAGTGCTTGAAAAAC
>CAXASF010000341.1:67500-72500 GCA_963971475.1 Chrysops caecutiens | reverse complement strand
ATTGTTTTCTAGGTGCATTAGGTGTAATTGGGGTAAAGATATGTTTTCTGGTTCAATGTATTTTATATTTCTAATAACATTGGGTAAGATTAAAGTTTCCTCATACGTTATATTTTCATTAGAAAATGTCAAATTATTTATTTTAATAGTGCAATCCTTAAATTTTATAATGTTTTGATTCTTAATTTTTAAAGCATGGTTATTACAAGTATGAAATAGTCTAGTTTCTTCAAGGTTCTTGGTAATGACAATGTCTTTATTTATTTGTACAATTTCTTCATTTTTATTTCTAACCATGTTACAATTTTTTAAATTATTTTTCAAGATATTTCTTATACATCTCTCTTTTACTATCTTTAGTTTCCTTATTTCTCTATTTTCTGTATAATAGTAAACTTTATCTTTATGTACAATTATAATTTCTATATTTGTTCCGAGCTCAAGATTATTTCGAGTAGGAATTGGTACAATGTTTGTTTTAAAATATTCCTCCTTAGAGAAAATCGGAATCTGAATGAAAATTAATAGAAACTCGTTGAATTGTGCTACAGCCGTTTTTATATATTTCAAATGTTTTACATCCAATTTATATGTTTTTATTTCCTCTTTTACTAGAATATTATGACTTAGGGTTCCTTGTCTACAATTTAAAATGATATCTTCTAATTTTTCTAGTTTTGTTAATAAAAATTTTAAGTTTTCTTTGATAAGTTCTCTAGCTTTAAACATTTCTATACTTTTTTGTAAATCGTTTGTCATACTTGTTATTTTTTTCATTTTAGCAGAAATTATTGAATTCTGGTTATTTACCGTTACTATCACTTTATTCATTTCGTCTTCAAATTGTAAATTTATTTTAGTTGTTTGATTATTTACGGCGTCGGACAAAATGTTAATATTTTTGTCTATAGTATTGAATTTACTTTCTATTTCGGTTCTATCATCGTCGTCCATAGTACCGCCTATCCATTTCAAAAATTTACCATGTAGGTTAATTAATCCTCTCTTCTTTTGTCATGAGGTCTTAACTCATAAATTTTATTTTCGATATCTTCTAAAAGGTTTATTATTATAGGGTCATTATTGAAATTTTTAGAATCTTTATTATTTTTGATTAGATCTAGTGCTTTTGAATAATCGTTTATATTGATAGGGTGCAATATGTTAGTATAATTATTTATCATTTCCAAGTTTTTTGTCCTTAGTAGGATAAAACCGTTTCCCGTTGGTATTTCTGTCAACTATATTTTCTGTCCTTTTGTCATTGTCAAGATTGTCATAAATATCATAATTATTCCTGAAATTAAGATAAAAAGGTGACGATTTCCGTTTTACGTAAACTTCTTTTTTCGTTTTAAGTTTTTCTTATGAACTTTCGTTTTCTTTCTTTGAGTAAAGTAGTCTTTTCCTATTTTCATTACTTTTTCTTCTTTAAATTTGGGTTTTAATTTTCCATTAGGTACAACATTAGCTATATATTCCGGATCTATTTCTTTTTCTAAGATTTTAATATTAATTTTATCAATTCGTTTCTTTTGTATATTATCTAATCTTTCTTTTATTTTTTTGATCTTGTCATCATCAAATAGATTACGGTGAATATCTATTGGCTTTTCGTTAGTCGAGGAGTGAATGCTATTATTGTAATGAAGAATTGCAGTATTTATAAAATTTGATGTGGGTTCAGAAGGATTTTGGTATTTTAGTAATCTCAAGTGTTCGTTTAATGTAGCATGAAATTTCTCGATTTCGCTATTTCCAGTATGAACATGTGGGGAAGTGAGGTGAATATTAATATTCAAATTATCAGAAAATTCTTGTAAAGGTCTTAGAGCGCCTCTCTCATTATCTGAAGTTATGTTCTTTGGTACACCATTATTAGAGATATAAGCTTCTAATGCTTTTCTAATTTCTACTGGGTTTCTGTGTTTTAGAGGATAGATTTGTGCATGTTTACTAAATCTATCAATAATTGTTAAGTGAGGTAGTCCTTGACTTGGGAACCAAATATCTATACTGATATCTTCATGTGGTTTATCTGGAATTGGTTTAGCTTCTTGTTTGGGTTTTATTGGATTTCTGTCATATTTACAGATGTTACAAATTTTACATTTATTTATTACTGATTGAATTCTTATTTTGAGGTTTGGGAAATAATATCGTGTTTTAATTTCTTCATAAACTTCGTGAATTCCACGGTGATTATTTTTCTCGTGTTCTGTTTTTATTATTGAGTAGATATCTTCGCTATTTACGTCTATTAGCACGCGATTACATTTTATTATTTTTATTTTACTACTTGGATCTCTTCTACTTGCTACATTTTGAAATTCTTTAAACATTTCGAAATCTGGTATATAAACCGCTACTAGACCTTTGTTAGGTAAGTGATTTTTAATAATATAATCATAGGAATTTTGATCTGGGTTTTGAAACGTGAATATTTTTCGAATTTTTCTTAACTCCAAATTTTTTATTTCTGTATGGTTTGTTCCACCTTTTCGAATAATTATTTGTGTCCTAAAATTATTTAATGGGGATTCCGAAAAAGGAATATGTAATGAATTATCTTCTAACGCACTATGTACAGTAGCTGCGTCTGAACTAATATCGTTTACTTCCATTTCCTCATCTCTATTGTTGTCATTTAAAACATATATTTCTTCAGTTTCGTTAGCATTTACATTTGGGCGACTTAGTGCATCAGCCACATTATTTGTTTTTCCTTCAATGTAGTTTATTTCGTAATCAAATTCTTCTAAACTGAGTTTCCATCGGATTAATTTTTGATTAGGTTCTTTTAAATTACTGAGCCACTTTAATGGTCTATGATCTGTGAAAATATCGAATTTTACGCCATATAAGTATGGTCTGAAATATTTGCAAGCCCATACTATAGCTAATAATTCCTTTTCAATTGTTGAGTAATTTATTTCGTGGTTATTTAAAGTTCTTGAGGCATAACATATTGGGTGTCCTTCTTGTTGTAGAACTGCGCCTATTGCAAATTGGGATGCATCTGTTGTTACGCTAAATTTCTTTTCGAAATCAGGGAATTTTAATAATATTGGTTCTGTTGTAATAAGATTTTTCAAAGTTTCGAACGATTCGATATAGTCTGTGTCTTCGATATTAATCCTTTTTCCTTTCTTTAATCGAATAGTCATGGGTTTGGCAATTAATGCGAAATCTTTAATAAATTTTCTATAATAACCCACTAGACCAAGAAATGATTTAATTTGTTTTTGGGTTTTGGGTATTATAAAGTCGAGAATAGATTTAACTTTGTTTGGATTAGGCTTAACACCTTTAGTTGTAATGACACGTCCTAAAAATTCTGTTTCTCTTTTCATAAATTCGCTTTTGTCCAGTTGAACTTTGAGATTAGATTTTTGTAATGTTCTGAATATTTTTTCAAGGGATGTTAGATGTTCTTCCAATGAAGTACTAAATATTATGATGTCGTCCAAGTATACGAAACATATCTTGCCTATATGTTCATTAAGTACGTTGTTCATCATACGTTGGAATGTAGCAGGTGCATTTTTTAAACCGAAAGGCATTCGAAGGAATTCGTAATGTCCTAAATTTGTATTAAAGTCTGTTTTCTCCACGTCTTTTTCATCAATTTCGATTTGGTGAAATCCTTTAGCCAAATCTAAAGTGGTGAAGTACATACAACGTCCTAGCTTATCTAATATGTCATCTATCTTTGGTATGGGAAATTTATCTGCTTTAGTTTTTTCGTTTAATTTCCTGTAGTCAATTACAACGCGCCATTTCTTTTCTCTAGAGGCATCTTCTTTTTTACTAACAATCCAGATAGGTGAAGAGTAAGGGGATTCAGAGGGTTGAATGATACCTTGTACTAACATTTCCTCTATTTGTTTTTTAACTTCTTCTTTATGGATATGAGGGTAGGTGTACGTTTTACTATAGACAGGGGATTCATCCGTTGTAGTTATTTTATGTTTGATTGTATTGGTAAAAGAAAGGTCTGTTCCTTTTCTATAGAAAATATTAGAATATTTTTTTATTAATTCTAGTAATTTAAATTCTTCTTCTTTATTTAAATGAGTTGATCTTATGTCATTCTTAATATCTTCGAAAGAGTTTGAATTTTCAGTTAGATTAAAAATTTCAAAAGATTCTTGTGGTTGATTGTTGATAGTAGATGTGTTTTCCTCCGAAGGAAACCAATGCAATTCTAATTCGTTTCCATTTATGATGACTTTGTTTCTACCATAATCAATCAAAGGTTTAATTTGTTTGAGGATATTGTTACCCAATAGTCCATCAAAGAAAAGGTGAAAGTCTATTTCTGCAAATTGGATTTTGTAATCTAAGGGGAAACCAAATTCTTTAAAAACTGGAATAGTGAAAAGTTCCTTTATAATTACTTCTTCTTTCCTGAATTTTATATTAAGTGGAATAGATATGGGAGTTTTATATTTAGGATGAATTAGTTTATTGTTTATTAAACTCATGGAAGCTCCTGTATCTATCATAAATTTCAATTTCCTTTTGGGTGAGTCTATTAAGATATAAGGAATTCCAAATTGTTTCCTTTTTCCGAGGCGATTATTGGAAAATCCTGATTACCATTGATTGTGTTCGTAGAAGTGTCCATCGGTTCTGGTTTATCATGTGATTGTCTAAATTGTCTACTTGCATCAATTTGTCTGTGATTTTGGTATTGTCCTGAGTTAAAATCGTTAGGTCTCTTAGAATAATTGTTTCTGAAGTTTTGATTGTTATTTGGAAATTGTTTGAAGTTGTTTTGATTATTTCTAAAATTTTGATTGCTATTATTTGAAAATTGTCTGAAATTTCTGTTAAAATTGGGTAAATTTTGTCGTAAGTCTTTTCTGTCATTGTGAGAGAAATGCATTTGTTGATTTGGGATATTCTTTATCTCTTGATGTCTTTTTTGTGGGAATGTAATAGTTTGGTAGTTTTTATTTCGTCGTGAATGTAGGTGATCGGTCTCACTCAAGATC
>CAXASF010000339.1:10000-30000 GCA_963971475.1 Chrysops caecutiens | reverse complement strand
TAGGTGTAGCTTTCCAAACTGAATGCTGTCCTTAGCTTTTCGTTGGTTTTTTATATTTGAAAACCGGGAATTTCGTCCGTTAATGCGCGGTTGCCATATGTCACAAAATGTCTTCCACTGTACGGTGGCTCCATCGGGTGGTGAGCATTTAAGTTTTTTAGAACTTACGTTCCCACTTGTGTTTGGCTTTGTGACGTGTTAGTCAAGTGACAGCCGATGAGCGTGCGCGTTTGTTTACATTTCGTTTAGGTGTTCTTATGTGTTTTTATGTGGATTTATGTGGTTCTATGTGGACGGCGATGTTGTGGTAAGTATTACAGAACCAGTTTACTATATATTGATTTTTTCCAGCGTTGTTTTGTGTTGAACGCTTCGGGCTGGTGTTGTTTGTTGGTGACACGTGCCTTTTGTTTTCTCCGGTGCCGTATGCTTTTATGCTGGTTGTTGGGGAGCGCATAATACTCTTGGTGAGTACATACTGGTTATGTTGTTATGTTTTTGGTGAATTTGTTCTGTAGGTTCCGGTATCCTAGGTATGGTGAGTGTCTTATGTTGACTTTATTTTGTTGTGTTAATCTATTTTATTTTTTGGTGGTCTGACGTCTCACAACATTCCTCCCCCTTTTAGAAGTTCCCCCCCCAGGGTGAATGGTATTTCCCGGGGTAACAAGGACGAGTACCAGTTTTGTATTGCGGATTGTGACGGTTTCTGTGGTAAGAGTGGTTTATGCTTAGTATTAGTTCGTAGTTCTAAGTAATAGGCGTCTAGGGGGTTCGCGCGATTTAAGTTTAAGTATAGTGTTATTGTTATAATTAGGATAGTTTTAATCTTAGGTGGCTAGTTTCATAGCTTTTGTATCCGGTAGTTTCCTTTTATTTCATTTTGTAATTTACATGTGCGTTTCGTCTTAAATTAGTTGCTTCGGGTTTTCCGCCTTGGGTTTCGTCCGCGAATGTTTTTCGCTCCCTCCTGGGGCTGGCAGTATTTCGGGTCCTCGGTTTCAGGCTCGTCCAGTTGTAGTTGTTGAGACATCTGGTCCGTCTCTCGCAGGGTGATGTTAGCTTGAATTTGCTGATACAACTGGTCCGCTTCCTGTAGGATGTTGTCCCACTCGGCCTTGGTCAGTCCTAGGTCATCGACTTCAACGGGTGTAGTGTTTTGGTCCATTTTGAAACTAGTAATTATTAACGTTAAAGTATAATTATTAACGATGGTCGGTCTATAGTGGTTGTGAGGAGGCGTTCTAATGTTAGTTATACAGTTTTAAACGGTTGTTATGTACGCGACGTTTCTTATTTTTTATTAGAATAGTGGTGTTGACCGGGGTATTTATTGCCGTGACTCGGTAGGGCCCTGTCCAATGTTGAATCAGTTTGTTTCGTCGGGCCGTATTTCTTAGAAGCACTTGATCTCCAACATGGATTTTGATTGGATTTGTCTTCAAATCATAATATTCTTTAGACTGGATCTTACTCTCTTCCAAATTCCTTCGCGCGGTTTGATATGCTCTCTGGAGTTTATTTCTTAGTTGCAGGAAATAATTCTCGTGATCGTACACTGGTTGGGGAGCTTTCTTTAGATTGTTGGGAAGGGGGGCTGAGAAGCCGTATAAGCAATCCATAGGCGTTAATTTTGTAGTTGTGTGCATACTATTGTTCCTGACGAACATTGCTGCTCGCAGATGCTCATCCCAGTTAGTTTGGTTGTCGTCTACAAAATTTCTTAGATACTCAATTAGAGGCCTATGTGATCTCTCTAATGCTCCGTTGGATTGAGGATGGTATGGTGTTGTTTCGATCTTCCGTATCTTAAAAAACTTACACACTTCCCTGAACATTTCGGAAGTGAAGTTGGCTCCTTGGTCGGTGATTAGTTTTGCTGGTATTCTGTATCGACTAATTATTTCTTCTACAAAAGCCTGTGCCACAGTTTCCGCCTCCATATTTTGGAGTGGTATCACGTCCATGAAGCGCGTCAAATCGTCTTCGAAACTTAAGATATATTTGTTTCCGCGTGGTGTTTCGGGGAGCGGACCCACTATGTCCATGTAGACCTTGTCGAAGGGTTTTTTGGCGGTGTCTGTAATGACCATCGGTTCTCTGTGCTCTCTACTTAATTTATTTATTTGACATTTCCTATATTTTCGTATATATTTTTTAATATCCTTCATCATTCCCTTCCAGTAGAACTCTCTCTTTAAGCGGTGATATGTCTTAAGAACTCCTTGGTGTCCTCCCAGAGGGGCGTCATGACAGTCGCGTAGTATGGTCTCGATGTCCTGAGGGTCTTTCAAGATCCTTACTTGTGGTTTTTCTTGTACGGATGGGTCGTCCAGTGAATTCTGTTCCGTGGACTCTTTTCCTGGAGCAATCTCCTCCCCGGTTTCTGAGGTTTTTTCTTGTTGTTCTCGTGCCTGTTTCCGTGTGGTGACCATCACCTCGTATGGAATTCTGCTAAGGGCGTCTGCGTTACTGTTTTTCTTGCCTTCCTTGTACTCAATTTCAAAGGTGTAGTCGGACAGCTTGTGCCACAACCGAAGTATTCGGCTTGTCGGGTCTTTGATCCTAATCGCTCCTTTTAGGGGTTTGTGGTCGGTGAATACTTTGAACGGTCTGCCGTATAAGTAACACCTGAAATTCTTAACTGCCCATACTATGGCCAAGAGTTCCCGCTCTATTGTAGAATAGTTTCTTTCTGCTGCGTTTAATGTCCTACTAGCATAAGCTATGGGTTTCTCATCTTTATTCGGGCCTTGTGCTAGAACTGCGCCAAGTGCTCCTCCGCTCGCATCCGTGTACAGCTTGAATGGTTCTTTAAAGTTTGGGTATCTAAGTACTGGTGGGCTTATTAATTTCTGTTTGAGAGTGTTGAAGGCGTTCACACATTTTTCATCCCATTTGAATTTCACATCCTTCTTCAAGAGATTATTTATTGGTGCTGCTATCTTGGAGAAGTCCGATATAAATTTCCTGTAGTAATTGGCTAGTCCTAAAAAGGACTGTACTTGACGGATTGTTCTAGGTGTCGGGAAATTTCTTACGCTATCTACCAAGCTCGGATCCGGTTCTACTCCTTCTGTCGTGCACTTGTGTCCAAGGTGTAAGGATATTATAAATTACAAATTGTTAGGAACTAAAAAGAATAAATTGTTATATAGAATAATTGTTAGAATGCTGTTAGTAAGATTAAGTTAGTAGAATGCTGTTAGTAAGAAAAACACCTAAAGTTAATTGCAGCTAGTAAGTTGTCTACTTTTAGGGTATTTGTATTTATTTTGGATAAGCTAGCATAATTAGCTAGAATTAGGTCAATCATACATTCCTTAGTTATGATTGATTAATGACAAAGAATATTCTTTAAATGTACTTGGTGGGGATCACAAACAAAGGGTTAAATTTAGTATAAAAACTGTATGATAATACCGAATAAATCAGTCTTATCAAGACCAGTAAACTTTAATCAAATTGTTTACATTCTCACAAGCGAGCAGCACTGCACGAGTGAGTATGCCAATTTGCAGATATGCAAAGGCAATAATTTAATATTCAAATAACGATATCCAAACATTACATGGCGATCCTGCAAATTCAGTGTCAACACTGAAGGAGAGATTACACCAAGCTTTGAAGGATGTGACTGTTGGACCAAGGCCAATCCCCATTTCCAAATACCGCAAGCAGCAAAACAAAAACGAGTTTGAAGAGGACGTCAATGCCCAGAAGAAAAGGAAAACAATAACGTTGGAGGAATATAGGAAGAGACAGATTCAACAGCCGCAGAATAAGAAATCAACGGTGAAAGCAACATCCTCATCTATAAAAATACAGAGGGCCAGAGGAGGAAAATTAAATAAGATTAGAAAGGAGCTGGCAGATCTATATTTTTTAGCCAGTATAAGCAAAGGACAAGAAAAAGATGTTTTTGTTCAAAAAATAAAACAAATAAAATCTGAAAGGAAATTATATATGAAAAACAAAAATAAAGCAAGAACACACTAAAATACAACATTGTAACACTTATACCTTAAAATGGGGAAATCGGGTTCAAAAATAAAAGAAGAATTAATAATAAATAACAATGCTGGGACTTCTACATCGAATGTCGGAGAAACGCTACAAAGTAGATTTTTGGGGGATATAGAATTGATTTTAGTAGTTTTAGGAATTTTAATTGGAGGATTTTTATTGATGAAAAAACTGAAAGAATATTTAAACAATACTGTAAAAAGGCAAATATCTGTTCAGCATGTGTAAAAAGTGAATGACATAGAAACTGTAATAGAAAATATTAATAAGACAACGATAAATTTCACTAAAAACCCAAATAGAATATACTCCTCTTCTCATTTATTAATAAAGTTAACAGAGCTAAGAAGCATCAAACTTAAATTCAACACAAAATATCTAGAAATCTTTAATGTTGATAAAGAACTAGCCATCAAGGTCAAAGAAAGATTTAGTAAGGCGTATAATACTTTAGAAAATATTTTAGATAATAATATTAAAAAGACTTTAGAGAACTGCATTTCTCCGCGTTCAACTTCAGGTTGTGTGGTCTCAGTCGTTGTCATATGGTTCGTAGCTTCGTTTGATGATCCATTAGGTTTCTACCGTATATTACTATGTCATCCAAGTATACGAAGCATTGTAGACCCTGTAATCCGGTCAGCACGTGATTAATGAGACGCTGGAACGTCGCTGGTGCTCCCTTTAGGCCGAAAGGCATACGCTTAAAGGCGTAATGTCTATACGGGGTACTAAACGCCGTTTTGTCGCGATCCTCCGGTTTCATAGCTATTTGGTGATATCCACTGGCGAGGTCGAGTACCGAGAAGTACCGAGAATTTCCTAGTTGGTCCAGGATATCCTCAATCCTGGGTAGTGGATAAGCGTCCCCTTCGGTGACTTCATTTAGTTTCCTATAATCGACCACTATTCGCCATCGCTTCTGTCCATCGGGGCCGGGTTTCTTGGGGACAACTAGTAGTGGTGCGTTCCATTGACTCCAACTCGGCTCGACTATGTCTTCGTCCAGCAATCTCTCTATTTCTTCCGTGATTATCTCTCTTTGCGTCTCCGGCAGCCGGTACATCTTGCACTTGATAGGTTGTTTCCCTTGTTGTATCTGTATCTCATGCTGCACTGTAGCTGTGTGTCCCAGTTTCTCTCCCGGTAAATAAAAAACGTCTTGGAATTCTTCGATTACTTTATGCATTTCCCTCCTCTCTTCAGTGTTCAAGTTAGTTTCTAGATTTATTAGTTTTCTAATCTGGATTTCTCTTTTTCCTGGTTCCCATTCCTTGGTGCCAATACAGTTGACTAATTTTTCTTCAGATTTATTGGTTGCGTTTTCGTTTGGTACTGTCGTTTCCTCGTATTTGCTTAATTTCACTGTCATATTGTTTGCTTCTACTTTATGATTGTTGATATTTAACACACTTAGTTTGATTTTGCCCTTTGTTGACTGCACGAGCGCATTACTAATATATACGCCTGGTTTTATCTCCTCTCCTTCGGTTACATACTGTCCTTCTTGATCCATGATCATTTCCACCCATTTCACTGTCCTTTCCGGTATTATGACGTTCCTGGGCTCTGTGGTTATAAATTCCTCCGTTGGGCAACCTTTTGCGCAGCTTTCTTTGTTTTCTCCATACGTGCGAGTATGAATTGGAAAACATTGCAGATTACTTCCCCCGGTACGCATCCCACTCGCGTAGCTTTCATGCGTTATACCTGTCTCGAAGAGTTTTCCCAGATCTTTCAACACTTCCGCCGTAGGCATTATTCCCCCTGTGTAATCACATGTTTTCGGACTTTGCCTGACTTTGGTGATGTTCCCTGGTTTCTCCGCTTGTCGGGATTCCTTTGGCTGCTCTGCGTAATCTTTTTCCAGTATTGCAGGTTTTGCATCACCCCCCATAGTAGTTTTACTTTGGAATTCTCGGGTGTTTTCCTCCCTGGCATGACTACGCTCATGATTTGCTTTTTCGGCTGCTATGACGTCCACATAATAAACATCATTCGTACTTCGATTTTGGTTGTCCTCGAATTTGATAACCGTTCTTTGTCCATTACTTGTGGGCAAGAACACGAGCTTCTTCGCGGGGCCCTCGATGTTGCAATGTCTGGACAAGAAGTCATTGCCCAGCAGGCCCGTTATGCCACTTTCGTTGACAGTTTCGATGATATGGAATTTACATGGATATAACTTCTCTAAACTTATGTGTCCTGTGATGGTCCCTTTAGTGGAAATCTCCCCTGAAATGGTGGTTAATCTGATTATCTCCTCCCTATTTATGTCCTTTTTTATTGATTCCTTAATTTCTTCTTCCTTTATTAGACTTATTTCGGCGCCTGTGTCCACTATGAATTTATTCCTGCTACTTCTTGCAATGTTTAGGGGTAGATTTACTATAGGAACGTCTGGACATGTTTCACACCGCTTCCCATTTCTTATTAGCGACGACTCGTGGTGTGCCCGGTCGTCTCCTCGTAGTTTTCCGGCTGTATGTGTGCTGCTTGTTTTTCTCGTTGTATTCGTTCCCACCTTTCCCTTAAAAAGCACCGGTCTTCTGTGTGTCCTCCTTCCAAACAGAAGTTACATTTCTCGTTTGCTATGTTTGCGGTGGTGTGATTCACCTGACGCCCTCTATATCCATTTGAAGGTAGGTTTTGTTGGTTTCTGCCGTGCGCGTTACAGTTCTGAGTCGTGTGTCCATACATCTTACAGTTCGTGCAGAATGGTGTCATTTGCTTTGTACGACACTCAGCTATTACATGTCCTGGTCTTCCACAAAAATGACATTTTATCTGCCGTTTATCCTGTTTCTCCCGGGGTGTATTGGTGTTGTAGTTTCTTGGCGTCTCTTGGTACCCATTATAGTTTCTCGCCGACTGGTATCGTGGTTGTTGTTGATTTTGCGCAAACGTTCGAGGTTCTCTTTTCACTTGATTTTGAATCTGGTTCCTAGCCGCGTTCATCGTGGGTAATCCTGGGATTACGGGTTGCTGACTAGCTAGGTGTTGATTCATACATTGCTCGGTCTACTCAAGCCTTGCTATTTTCCTCCCCAAGGATTCTAAGTTGTTATCGCAATCTTGGAGAAGGTTGAACTTATAGTTAGAGTTTGTTATCCCTAACTTGAAGCAATGTAAGCCCACTTCCTCGATTTCTATTTTTAGCCCCTCACCACCGTTGGCGTATTGTTGTTCTGCTGCGTTCTTGCAAGCATTTATTAACGATTTAACTCTATTGAAATAACCCATCAGTGTTTCCATAGGTAATTGCTGCACGTTTCTTAATTGGGTGTTCAGTGTTATGTACGAGGTGGACTGGATTAGGTTTGATTTGAGGGTGTTGAATATGTCTTCGAGTGTATTGTTGACTCCAGCTTGTGCAACTTCTAGGGCTCTTCCTCTTAGTCGTGTCGGTAACAATCTTATAAAAAGCGCCTTATCCTGTGCTTCAGTGAGCGTCTCGTATCCTAGGCGTGCGCAGCTAATGAACTCATTCACTTCGTTTTGTTTTCGGGGGCCGTCTTCCCCTATTAGTATGGGTACGTTGTTGTGTAGTACGTTATTTACTAATTGTATGTTGGCCATTTTCTTGCTTTCTATTTCTTTTGTTTCCCCAATTTCTTTTTTCTCGATTTCTGTTCGTGTGTTTGCTGTTGGCCCCTGTTGGTTGCTGGCGTGGTCGTCTTTTCCTTGGTCCGAGTTTGTCTTACAATACCTTCTCCCGTGTCTCAGCTGCACTATGTCTGTTTCTGGCTCTTCTGGTGTTTGTTGTTTATCTTCTGTTTCTATATTTCCTTCTATCTGATTTTCTATTCCCGGTTCTGTTATCTGCTCAGTTTCCTGGTTGCTTGACATCAATACGTAAGTTTTGTTATTTGTTCCTTCCTCGTTGTCCTTCTTTTCGTTAGATTCTTCACCTGTGTGGGTTTCCTCAGTGCTTGTAGAGAATTCCGGTTCCGGATTATCAATTGAGAAGTATTCTAGAAACCTCGAAAATCTAGTTATAGATGATTTCAGAGACGATTTCGGGGTTGACTGGGCCATATACTGTGTTTCTCGCTTGTTTTATCATTTTGTTATGACTAATTTTTACTAGCTAAATATTTTTTCCTTGAATATTTTTAATTTCTTTTTCTATTTATATTTCTTTTTTGAGATATATATATATATTTTTTTTTTTCTATGTATTTTTTATTTTTTATTTTTTTTTTTTTATGTATTTTTGTGTTTAGTATTATTCTTTTATTGTATCCTTTTTTAATTTCGTATATCTTTGTTTTTTGTTTTTTCTTTTTTCAACTTGTAACAATTTAAATACAACTATTCCTTTATAAATATCCAAACAATCCTATTTTATGTCTTATATTCTACAGCGTACCTTCAACATTTACCTTATTTAAATTTTATTTGATTAATTTTGATCAATATTATTTTCTGTGCGTTTAGGTCCTTAATGAGGCTGCGCCAGTTGTTGTATGTTACAAACATAAGTTGTTATATGCATACGTTAGTAGTTCTAAACATAAGTTAAGTTGTTACATGTTTATTTTCTCCTTGTTACAATATGTTCTCGTTCATTCGAGTTAGTTAAATGTTGAAGGTTTACAATATAAACAATATAAACCGACTTAATAACTCTAGTATAAACAATTTTTGTACATTCCAATCCTAAAACTCTATTGCGTATAAACTTTATATAAACCAACTTTAGTAATTCTAGTAAGAACAATTTTGGTACCTTCCAATTTCAATAACTCAAATGCGTAGATATTTTATATAAACCAACTCTATAACTCTAGTCTAAACAATTTTTGTACATTCCAATCCTAAAACTCTATTGCGTATAAACTTTATATAAACCAACTTTAGTAATTCTAGTAAGAACAATTTTGGTACCTTCCAATTTCAATAACTCAAATGCGTAGATATTTTATATAAACCAACTCTATAACTCTAGTCTAAACAATTTTTGTACATTTCAATCCTAAAACTCTATTGCGTATAAACTTTATATAAACCAACTTTAGTAATTCTTGTAAGAACAATTTTGGTACCTTCCAATTTCAATAACTCAAATGCGTAGATATTTTATATAAACCAACTCTATAACTCTAGTCTAAACAATTTTTGTACATTCCAATCCTAAAACTCTATTGCGTATAAACTTTATATAAACCAACTTTAGTAATTCTAGTAAGAACAATTTTGGTACCTTCCAATTTCAATAACTCTAATGCGTAGATATTTCATATAAACCAACTCTATATTCTCCTTAAGACCTATCGTTATGCAAGCTGAACTAATTAATTCTAATGGTTACGAAATCTCCATCTCAGATTACACTACTGTCGCGCTACGATAATGCAGGTATACAGGCGGTTTCATAGACCGCGGTGCGGCATGGATTGCCGACTGTGAGGCTGATGTAAAAATCCGTGCATTTTGTTAATTTCAGTATTTATTTTCCTTTCTTCTTCTTCTCTCTTTATTTATTCACTAACTTAATTTTATTTATTTTTTAATATTTTTGTTAGTTTGGCGCTTCTCTCGGCGATATTTGAGCCGCTCGTTGTGGAGCCTTTGCAGCTCCCTGCTGATCACCAGCCTCTGTTTTTGACCAACGGCTAACAGCAGGCGACGCCGGACCTCCTCAATTTTCCTTCGGAAGTTAGCCTCAACTCCTGTGCGTCGTTTGATGGTTACGTTGGACGGAGGGGTTGGACGGTTGGCCTCTAGTTTGGCAGAGTTCCTGGCGCGGTACTCTTCAATCGTGATTGGCCTAGGACCTGCCCCCGAATCACGCAGCGCCTCTGTCAACGTCTTCTTGCTGGCTTCTGGCACTGGGGATAGACCAGAAGGTTATTAAGGTGAAAAAGGGGCCTAGTTGATGGGTTTAGACAACCACTTTCAACTCGGGAATTCCCCAAAAAACCGATAGGTTCCAGGAACCGTGTTCGGGTGGGACGTTAAACGATGGGTTTACTAACCACTTTCGTTTGGGACGTCCCCAAAATGCCGATAGGTTTCTGGAACCTTGTTCGGCTCAAAAATTAGAAATTTTTGGTGATGGGTTATGTAACCACTTTCACCCTGATTTCTGGGTTTCACCGATGGGCTGCACTAACCGCTTTCGGTTCCAGTCGTACTCACTTTTCCTGTTGGTTAGGTGTAGCTTTCCAAACTGAATGCTGTCCTTAGCTTTTCGTTGGTTTTTTATATTTGAAAACCGGGAATTTCGTCCGTTAATGCGCGGTTGCCATATGTCACAAAATGTCTTCCACTGTACGGTGGCTCCATCGGGTGGTGAGCATTTAAGTTTTTTAGAACTTACGTTCCCACTTGTGTTTGGCTTTGTGACGTGTTAGTCAAGTGACAGCCGATGAGCGTGCGCGTTTGTTTACATTTCGTTTAGGTGTTCTTATGTGTTTTTATGTGGATTTATGTGGTTCTATGTGGACGGCGATGTTGTGGTAAGTATTACAGAACCAGTTTACTATATATTGATTTTTTCCAGCGTTGTTTTGTGTTGAACGCTTCGGGCTGGTGTTGTTTGTTGGTGACACGTGCCTTTTGTTTTCTCCGGTGCCGTATGCTTTTATGCTGGTTGTTGGGGAGCGCATAATACTCTTGGTGAGTACATACTGGTTATGTTGTTATGTTTTTGGTGAATTTGTTCTGTAGGTTCCGGTATCCTAGGTATGGTGAGTGTCTTATGTTGACTTTATTTTGTTGTGTTAATCTATTTTATTTTTTGGTGGTCTGACGTCTCACAACATTCCTCCCCCTTTTAGAAGTTCCCCCCCCAGGGTGAATGGTATTTCCCGGGGTAACAAGGACGAGTACCAGTTTTGTATTGCGGATTGTGACGGTTTCTGTGGTAAGAGTGGTTTATGCTTAGTATTAGTTCGTAGTTCTAAGTAATAGGCGTCTAGGGGGTTCGCGCGATTTAAGTTTAAGTATAGTGTTATTGTTATAATTAGGATAGTTTTAATCTTAGGTGGCTAGTTTCATAGCTTTTGTATCCGGTAGTTTCCTTTTATTTCATTTTGTAATTTACATGTGCGTTTCGTCTTAAATTAGTTGCTTCGGGTTTTCCGCCTTGGGTTTCGTCCGCGAATGTTTTTCGCTCCCTCCTGGGGCTGGCAGTATTTCGGGTCCTCGGTTTCAGGCTCGTCCAGTTGTAGTTGTTGAGACATCTGGTCCGTCTCTCGCAGGGTGATGTTAGCTTGAATTTGCTGATACAACTGGTCCGCTTCCTGTAGGATGTTGTCCCACTCGGCCTTGGTCAGTCCTAGGTCATCGACTTCAACGGGTGTAGTGTTTTGGTCCATTTTGAAACTAGTAATTATTAACGTTAAAGTATAATTATTAACGATGGTCGGTCTATAGTGGTTGTGAGGAGGCGTTCTAATGTTAGTTATACAGTTTTAAACGGTTGTTATGTACGCGACGTTTCTTATTTTTTATTAGAATAGTGGTGTTGACCGGGGTATTTATTGCCGTGACTCGGTAGGGCCCTGTCCAATGTTGAATTAGTTTGTTTCGTCGGGCCGTATTTCTTAGAAGCACTTGATCTCCAACATGGATTTTGATTGGATTTGTCTTCAAATCATAATATTCTTTAGACTGGATCTTACTCTCTTCCAAATTCCTTCGCGCGGTTTGATATGCTCTCTGGAGTTTATTTCTTAGTTGCAGGAAATAATTCTCGTGATCGTACACTGGTTGGGGAGCTTTCTTTAGATTGTTGGGAAGGGGGGCTGAGAAGCCGTATAAGCAATCCATAGGCGTTAATTTTGTAGTTGTGTGCATACTATTGTTCCTGACGAACATTGCTGCTCGCAGATGCTCATCCCAGTTAGTTTGGTTGTCGTCTACAAAATTTCTTAGATACTCAATTAGAGGCCTATGTGATCTCTCTAATGCTCCGTTGGATTGAGGATGGTATGGTGTTGTTTCGATCTTCCGTATCTTAAAAAACTTACACACTTCCCTGAACATTTCGGAAGTGAAGTTGGCTCCTTGGTCGGTGATTAGTTTTGCTGGTATTCTGTATCGACTAATTATTTCTTCTACAAAAGCCTGTGCCACAGTTTCCGCCTCCATATTTTGGAGTGGTATCACGTCCATGAAGCGCGTCAAATCGTCTTCGAAACTTAAGATATATTTGTTTCCGCGTGGTGTTTCGGGGAGCGGACCCACTATGTCCATGTAGACCTTGTCGAAGGGTTTTTTGGCGGTGTCTGTAATGACCATCGGTTCTCTGTGCTCTCTACTTAATTTATTTATTTGACATTTCCTATATTTTCGTATATATTTTTTAATATCCTTCATCATTCCCTTCCAGTAGAACTCTCTCTTTAAGCGGTGATATGTCTTAAGAACTCCTTGGTGTCCTCCCAGAGGGGCGTCATGACAGTCGCGTAGTATGGTCTCGATGTCCTGAGGGTCTTTCAAGATCCTTACTTGTGGTTTTTCTTGTACGGATGGGTCGTCCAGTGAATTCTGTTCCGTGGACTCTTTTCCTGGAGCAATCTCCTCCCCGGTTTCTGAGGTTTTTTCTTGTTGTTCTCGTGCCTGTTTCCGTGTGGTGACCATCACCTCGTATGGAATTCTGCTAAGGGCGTCTGCGTTACTGTTTTTCTTGCCTTCCTTGTACTCAATTTCAAAGGTGTAGTCGGACAGCTTGTGCCACAACCGAAGTATTCGGCTTGTCGGGTCTTTGATCCTAATCGCTCCTTTTAGGGGTTTGTGGTCGGTGAATACTTTGAACGGTCTGCCGTATAAGTAACACCTGAAATTCTTAACTGCCCATACTATGGCCAAGAGTTCCCGCTCTATTGTAGAATAGTTTCTTTCTGCTGCGTTTAATGTCCTACTAGCATAAGCTATGGGTTTCTCATCTTTATTCGGGCCTTGTGCTAGAACTGCGCCAAGTGCTCCTCCGCTCGCATCCGTGTACAGCTTGAATGGTTCTTTAAAGTTTGGGTATCTAAGTACTGGTGGGCTTATTAATTTCTGTTTGAGAGTGTTGAAGGCGTTCACACATTTTTCATCCCATTTGAATTTCACATCCTTCTTCAAGAGATTATTTATTGGTGCTGCTATCTTGGAGAAGTCCGATATAAATTTCCTGTAGTAATTGGCTAGTCCTAAAAAGGACTGTACTTGACGGATTGTTCTAGGTGTCGGGAAATTTCTTACGCTATCTACCAAGCTCGGATCCGGTTCTACTCCTTCTGTCGTGCACTTGTGTCCAAGGTGTAAGGATATTATAAATTACAAATTGTTAGGAACTAAAAAGAATAAATTGTTATATAGAATAATTGTTAGAATGCTGTTAGTAAGATTAAGTTAGTAGAATGCTGTTAGTAAGAAAAACACCTAAAGTTAATTGCAGCTAGTAAGTTGTCTACTTTTAGGGTATTTGTATTTATTTTGGATAAGCTAGCATAATTAGCTAGAATTAGGTCAATCATACATTCCTTAGTTATGATTGATTAATGACAAAGAATATTCTTTAAATGTACTTGGTGGGGATCACAAACAAAGGGTTAAATTTAGTATAAAAACTGTATGATAATACCGAATAAATCAGTCTTATCAAGACCAGTAAACTTTAATCAAATTGTTTACATTCTCACAAGCGAGCAGCACTGCACGAGTGAGTATGCCAATTTGCAGATATGCAAAGGCAATAATTTAATATTCAAATAACGATATCCAAACATTACATGGCGATCCTGCAAATTCAGTGTCAACACTGAAGGAGAGATTACACCAAGCTTTGAAGGATGTGACTGTTGGACCAAGGCCAATCCCCATTTCCAAATACCGCAAGCAGCAAAACAAAAACGAGTTTGAAGAGGACGTCAATGCCCAGAAGAACAGGAAAACAATAATGTTGGAGGAATATAGGAAGAGACAGATTCAACAGCCGCAGAATAAGAAATCAACGGTGAAAGCAACATCCTCATCTATAAAAATACAGAGGGCCAGAGGAGGAAAATTAAATAAGATTAGAAAGGAGCTGGCAGATCTATATTTTTTAGCCAGTATAAGCAAAGGACAAGAAAAAGATGTTTTTGTTCAAAAAATAAAACAAATAAAATCTGAAAGGAAATTATATATGAAAAACAAAAATAAAGCAAGAACACACTAAAATACAACATTGTAACACTTATACCTTAAAATGGGGAAATCGGGTTCAAAAATAAAAGAAGAATTAATAATAAATAACAATGCTGGGACTTCTACATCGAATGTCGGAGAAACGCTACAAAGTAGATTTTTGGGGGATATAGAATTGATTTTAGTAGTTTTAGGAATTTTAATTGGAGGATTTTTATTGATGAAAAAACTGAAAGAATATTTAAACAATACTGTAAAAAGGCAAATATCTGTTCAGCATGTGTAAAAAGTGAATGACATAGAAACTGTAATAGAAAATATTAATAAGACAACGATAAATTTCACTAAAAACCCAAATAGAATATACTCCTCTTCTCATTTATTAATAAAGTTAACAGAGCTAAGAAGCATCAAACTTAAATTCAACACAAAATATCTAGAAATCTTTAATGTTGATAAAGAACTAGCCATCAAGGTCAAAGAAAGATTTAGTAAGGCGTATAATACTTTAGAAAATATTTTAGATAATAATATTAAAAAGACTTTAGAGAACTGCATTTCTCCGCGTTCAACTTCAGGTTGTGTGCTCTCAGTCGTTGTCATATGGTTCGTAGCTTCGTTTGATGATCCATTAGGTTTCTACCGTATATTACTATGTCATCCAAGTATACGAAGCATTGTAGACCCTGTAATCCGGTCAGCACGTGATTAATGAGACGCTGGAACGTCGCTGGTGCTCCCTTTAGGCCGAAAGGCATACGCTTAAAGGCATAATGTCTATACGGGGTACTAAACGCCGTTTTGTCGCGATCCTCCGGTTTCATAGCTATTTGGTGATATCCACTGGCGAGGTCGAGTACCGAGAAGTACCGAGAATTTCCTAGTTGGTCCAGGATATCCTCAATCCTGGGTAGTGGATAAGCATCCCCTTCGGTGACTTCATTTAGTTTCCTATAATCGACCACTATTCGCCATCGCTTCTGTCCATCGGGGCCGGGTTTCTTGGGGACAACTAGTAGTGGTGCGTTCCATTGACTCCAACTCGGCTCGACTATGTCTTCGTCCAGCAATCTCTCTATTTCTTCCGTGATTATCTCTCTTTGCGTCTCCGGCAGCCGGTACATCTTGCACTTGATAGGTTGTTTCCCTTGTTGTATCTGTATCTCATGCTGCACTGTAGCTGTGTGTCCCAGTTTCTCTCCCGGTAAATAAAAAACGTCTTGGAATTCTTCGATTACTTTATGCATTTCCCTCCTCTCTTCAGTGTTCAAGTTAGTTTCTAGATTTATTAGTTTTCTAATCTGGATTTCTCTTTTTCCTGGTTCCCATTCCTTGGTGCCAATACAGTTGACTAATTTTTCTTCAGATTTATTGGTTGCGTTTTCGTTTGGTACTGTCGTTTCCTCGTATTTGCTTAATTTCACTGTCATATTGTTTGCTTCTACTTTATGATTGTTGATATTTAACACACTTAGTTTGATTTTGCCCTTTGTTGACTGCACGAGCGCATTACTAATATATACGCCTGGTTTTATCTCCTCTCCTTCGGTTACATACTGTCCTTCTTGATCCATGATCATTTCCACCCATTTCACTGTCCTTTCCGGTATTATGACGTTCCTGGGCTCTGTGGTTATAAATTCCTCCGTTGGGCAACCTTTTGCGCAGCTTTCTTTGTTTTCTCCATACGTGCGAGTATGAATTGGAAAACATTGCAGATTACTTCCCCCGGTACGCATCCCACTCGCGTAGCTTTCATGCGTTATACCTGTCTCGAAGAGTTTTCCCAGATCTTTCAACACTTCCGCCGTAGGCATTATTCCCCCTGTGTAATCACATGTTTTCGGACTTTGCCTGACTTTGGTGATGTTCCCTGGTTTCTCCGCTTGTCGGGATTCCTTTGGCTGCTCTGCGTAATCTTTTTCCAGTATTGCAGGTTTTGCATCACCCCCCATAGTAGTTTTACTTTGGAATTCTCGGGTGTTTTCCTCCCTGGCATGACTACGCTCATGATTTGCTTTTTCGGCTGCTATGACGTCCACATAATAAACATCATTCGTACTTCGATTTTGGTTGTCCTCGAATTTGATAACCGTTCTTTGTCCATTACTTGTGGGCAAGAACACGAGCTTCTTCGCGGGGCCCTCGATGTTGCAATGTCTGGACAAGAAGTCATTGCCCAGCAGGCCCGTTATGCCACTTTCGTTGACAGTTTCGATGATATGGAATTTACATGGATATAACTTCTCTAAACTTATGTGTCCTGTGATGGTCCCTTTAGTGGAAATCTCCCCTGAAATGGTGGTTAATCTGATTATCTCCTCCCTATTTATGTCCTTTTTTATTGATTCCTTAATTTCTTCTTCCTTTATTAGACTTATTTCGGCGCCTGTGTCCACTATGAATTTATTCCTGCTACTTCTTGCAATGTTTAGGGGTAGATTTACTATAGGAACGTCTGGACATGTTTCACACCGCTTCCCATTTCTTATTAGCGACGACTCGTGGTGTGCCCGGTCGTCTCCTCGTAGTTTTCCGGCTGTATGTGTGCTGCTTGTTTTTCTCGTTGTATTCGTTCCCACCTTTCCCTTAAAAAGCACCGGTCTTCTGTGTGTCCTCCTTCCAAACAGAAGTTACATTTCTCGTTTGCTATGTTTGCGGTGGTGTGATTCACCTGACGCCCTCTATATCCATTTGAAGGTAGGTTTTGTTGGTTTCTGCCGTGCGCGTTACAGTTCTGAGTCGTGTGTCCATACATCTTACAGTTCGTGCAGAATGGTGTCATTTGCTTTGTACGACACTCAGCTATTACATGTCCTGGTCTTCCACAAAAATGACATTTTATCTGCCGTTTATCCTGTTTCTCCCGGGGTGTATTGGTGTTGTAGTTTCTTGGCGTCTCTTGGTACCCATTATAGTTTCTCGCCGACTGGTATCGTGGTTGTTGTTGATTTTGCGCAAACGTTCGAGGTTCTCTTTTCACTTGATTTTGAATCTGGTTCCTAGCCGCGTTCATCGTGGGTAATCCTGGGATTACGGGTTGCTGACTAGCTAGGTGTTGATTCATACATTGCTCGGTCTACTCAAGCCTTGCTATTTTCCTCCCCAAGGATTCTAAGTTGTTATCGCAATCTTGGAGAAGGTTGAACTTATAGTTAGAGTTTGTTATCCCTAACTTGAAGCAATGTAAGCCCACTTCCTCGATTTCTATTTTTAGCCCCTCACCACCGTTGGCGTATTGTTGTTCTGCTGCGTTCTTGCAAGCATTTATTAACGATTTAACTCTATTGAAATAACCCATCAGTGTTTCCATAGGTAATTGCTGCACGTTTCTTAATTGGGTGTTCAGTGTTATGTACGAGGTGGACTGGATTAGGTTTGATTTGAGGGTGTTGAATATGTCTTCGAGTGTATTGTTGACTCCAGCTTGTGCAACTTCTAGGGCTCTTCCTCTTAGTCGTGTCGGTAACAATCTTATAAAAAGCGCCTTATCCTGTGCTTCAGTGAGCGTCTCGTATCCTAGGCGTGCGCAGCTAATGAACTCATTCACTTCGTTTTGTTTTCGGGGGCCGTCTTCCCCTATTAGTATGGGTACGTTGTTGTGTAGTACGTTATTTACTAATTGTATGTTGGCCATTTTCTTGCTTTCTATTTCTTTTGTTTCCCCAATTTCTTTTTTCTCGATTTCTGTTCGTGTGTTTGCTGTTGGCCCCTGTTGGTTGCTGGCGTGGTCGTCTTTTCCTTGGTCCGAGTTTGTCTTACAATACCTTCTCCCGTGTCTCAGCTGCACTATGTCTGTTTCTGGCTCTTCTGGTGTTTGTTGTTTATCTTCTGTTTCTATATTTCCTTCTATCTGATTTTCTATTCCCGGTTCTGTTATCTGCTCAGTTTCCTGGTTGCTTGACATCAATACGTAAGTTTTGTTATTTGTTCCTTCCTCGTTGTCCTTCTTTTCGTTAGATTCTTCACCTGTGTGGGTTTCCTCAGTGCTTGTAGAGAATTCCGGTTCCGGATTATCAATTGAGAAGTATTCTAGAAACCTCGAAAATCTAGTTATAGATGATTTCAGAGACGATTTCGGGGTTGACTGGGCCATATACTGTGTTTCTCGCTTGTTTTATCATTTTGTTATGACTAATTTTTACTAGCTAAATATTTTTTCCTTGAATATTTTTAATTTCTTTTTCTATTTATATTTCTTTTTTGAGATATATATATATATTTTTTTTTTTTCTATGTATTTTTTATTTTTTATTTTTTTTTTTTTATGTATTTTTGTGTTTAGTATTATTCTTTTATTGTATCCTTTTTTAATTTCGTATATCTTTGTTTTTTGTTTTTTCTTTTTTCAACTTGTAACAATTTAAATACAACTATTCCTTAATAAATATCCAAACAATCCTATTTTATGTCTTATATTCTACAGCGTACCTTCAACATTTACCTTATTTAAATTTAATTTGATTAATTTTGATCAATATTATTTTCTGTGCGTTTAGGTCCTTAATGAGGCTGCGCCAGTTGTTGTATGTTACAAACATAAGTTGTTATATGCATACGTTAGTAGTTCTAAACATAAGTTAAGTTGTTACATGTTTATTTTCTCCTTGTTACAATATGTTCTCGTTCATTCGAGTTAGTTAAATGTTGAAGGTTTACAATATAAACAATATAAACCGACTTAATAACTCTAGTATAAACAATTTTTGTACATTCCAATCCTAAAACTCTATTGCGTATAAACTTTATATAAACCAACTTTAGTAATTCTAGTAAGAACAATTTTGGTACCTTCCAATTTCAATAACTCAAATGCGTAGATATTTTATATAAACCAACTCTATAACTCTAGTCTAAACAATTTTTGTACATTCCAATCCTAAAACTCTATTGCGTATAAACTTTATATAAACCAACTTTAGTAATTCTAGTAAGAACAATTTTGGTACCTTCCAATTTCAATAACTCAAATGCGTAGATATTTCATATAAACCAACTCTATATTCTCCTTAAGACCTATCGTTATGCAAGCTGAACTAATTAATTCTAATGGTTACGAAATCTCCATCTCAGATTACACTACTGTCGCGCTACGATTATGCAGGTATACAGGCGGTTTCATAGACCGCGGTGCGGCATGGATTGCCGACTTTGAGGCTGATGTAAAAATCCGTGCATTTTGTTAATTTCAGTATTTATTTTCCTTTCTTCTTCTTCTCTCTTTATTTATTCACTAACTTAATTTTATTTATTTTTTAATATTTTTGTTAGTTTGGCGCTTCTCTCGGCGATATTTGAGCCGCTCGTTGTGGAGCCTTTGCAGCTCCCTGCTGATCTCCAGCCTCTGTTTTTGACCAACGGCTAACAGCAGGCGACGCCGGACCTCCTCAATTTTCCTTCGGAAGTTAGCCTCAACTCCTGTGCGTCGTTTGATGGTTACGTTGGACGGAGGGGTTGGACGGTTGGCCTCTAGTTTGGCAGAGTTCCTGGCGCGGTACTCTTCAATCGTGATTTGCCTAGGACCTGCCCCCGAATCACGCAGTGCCTCTGTCAACGTCTTCTTGCTGGCTTCTGGCACTGGGGATAGACCAGTAGGTTATTACGGTGAAAAAGGGGCCTAGTTGATGGGTTTAGACAACCACTTTCAACTCGGGAATTCCCCAAAAAACCGATAGGTTCCAGGAACCGTGTTCGGGTGGGACGTTAAACGATGGGTTTACTAACCACTTTCGTTTGGGACGTCCCCAAAATGCCGATAGGTTTCTGGAACCTTGTTCGGCTCAAAAATTAGAAATTTTTGGTGATGGGTTATGTAACCACTTTCACCGATGGGCTGCACTAACCGATTT